>CAUYRT010078916.1:0-27704 GCA_963574885.1 Lepilemur ruficaudatus
GCTAATCTTTTCTATATATTTTTTAGTTGGCCAATTAATTTCTTTCTATTTTTAGTAGAGATGGGGTCTCACTCTTGCTCAGGCTGGTTTCGAACTCCTTACCTTGAGCAATCCTCCCGCCTCGGCCTCCCAGAGTGCTAGGATTACAGGCGTGAGCCACCGTGCCTGGCCTAATTCTTTAACAGAAAAATTTACATGATGCACAGAGACTTGTAGTGAATTAGTGATGTTAACAAATAATTCTTTGACTTGATCAGGAATTTAAAAAAACAAAAACAAATAATACTATTGACATACCTCAATGCCTTCACACTAAACTTACAAAATGGAAGGGATGTTGTGATGGCTTTTGGTGCAATAAAGGATTCTTCACAGAAAGTTTCATGTTAGGGTTTACAGAAGCCCCTTGTATGAAGAACTCCCCTGGTGGGTCCTTAACTTTTCAAGGCAGCTATCCACTGTGAAGTGAAGCCCTTCTACATTGTGCTTACTCTAATGTCATATCCTTGATAGAGTTACTGAAATTGTTTTAGGAAGAAGGTATAAATTATAAGCAAATGAAAATATATACATGCTAAGCTTTTAGTCTATGATTGATATCAAGACAGCAACTTGAGTAATTAGATTTTGAAAGTAATTCACATGAAAGCAATAACAAGTAAAGTTGGGAATCTGCTGCTCGATTATTTAATTTCTTTCTCTTGCTCTCACTATAAATCAAAACATTCTCAAAACTGTGAGCATAGTAAAAATTGAATTAAAAAGTTCCTGGAGAATTTGGATTCAAAATGAAATAGGTTATTTTTGTTGTTGCTATTGTTTGTTTTTAGGAAGCCATAATACAGTAAATAAGGATGATGTGAATTATGACACTATTGATGGAGTTGTTAGAAAATATGTTTCTGGAAAATAATTAATGTGCTTTGACTGTGAGCAATTTAAGAACTTACCAGTATATTATACAGTGTGTCAGTTATTTAATATCTCCTCACTGTATACAGATTTTCTGTTTGCATCTCTGTGTCTTCTGCTAGACTGAACTCTTCCTAGGCAGGGATGGTGTCTTGTTCATTGGTTTGTCAGAGGACAGCACTGCCTCGTATACAGCAGGTGTGCAATGTATGAGGGTGAGGAGAACAGCTCTCCTTACTTCTCTCTAACCCTCCAAGTCCTTTCTACCACCTTGAGTGTTTTGGGCCTTCAATACCCATTGCTCCCAGGAAATCTCCCTGGATCACATGTTGCATGTGGCACCTCTCTTCCCCAAACCTTAAACTCACCAGGAAGCCCACAGTCTTCTCTTCAAGTATATCAGAATGTGATTCCCTCAGAGCCTAGACCATACCACATCCTCCTCTAAATTTACTGTGGCAGCCAGCACAGTGCTTTGAATATAAGAGGAGTTTAAAAAGTTACTGATTCAATAAACTCAGGATTTTAGAACTAAAAGAAAGACTTTGGGGATCAACTGGCATAGCGGTCTTACCACCTCTAAGTGGATCTACCACCTCTTAGGGGACATTCTGAAAAACTGAGGGAGCAATTTTAAAACTTATCAAAATGATTGCATATATGGTGGGTTGGGGGGGATGCTAGATGACTTATAATACCAGGAAAGTCCTGCACAACAGAGAATTGCCCTGTGTCCTGAACCTTCTCATGTCCTCCTGAACATTCATCATTGTTAAAAAAAAATTATAATTATGTGAGCCTAGACAGTTTTACTATGGATTTCCAGGCTTTACTTAGATTTCCAGGATTCAGCTATTGTGTAAACAAAGGGAAGATGGCATTTCCTTAGTACACCTTCCTAAGAGTGTTCAGACCACGGCTAAGAGTTTTTCACTATGTGGAAAATTACACAGCCAACCGCACTAGCAGCCACGGTGTTGGAACTGACACCCACCACCCCGCCTTGGTCTGCATTTATAGCAGCTGCATTCACAGTGATTCCATGTACACATACAAATATACTTTCTGAACTCTTACTGCACAAGTCAAATATAAAGAAATGGTGTCCACGATAGCCAGTTGACTACTGTCTGTCTTCTTTTAATTGCAAAGTGATTCGTTATAAGTGGATGTGAACATCTGGCCACTGTATTAGGCTTGCTATTGTATTAATAGCTATTCTTGAATTTCTTATATTTTTACTTTATTGAAATTTTATTTCTAGGTAGGTTATATACTTATAAATTTTATTTTAGGATTTGCTATAAAAATGGCGTATTGGGTCAGGTAGTATTGAGAACCATTGATCTAGTAGATTTCAGTATAGTTTCCTTATTTTTCAGAAAGGAAATGAGACCATAGAGAAGAAATGATGCACCCTAGGTCAAACGGTGGATTAACAAGTAGCCTTTTATAGATTAATTAATGTATAGCTGTAGCATAAATAATTAACATTCCAGATCCTAACACCCTGAAGGATTATGTTTTGTCATATTATATACAAAATACCAGGAGTTAAAATATTTTGGTCTACTCTTTCTAAAGGAAAACATTTTATGACATTTCCTTTTGTCAGTGATTATCCTTCCCTTATCCCAGGTGAATTCCAGCAAAAGTGTCTATACAGAATATGTCATTAAAGTAGAATTTCCATTTCAAAAACCTCTGACTTAGTGTAGGGCTAGATGAAGCGTTTATTCTTTGGCCCTGTCCCATTCTCCTTTTCCCCTCCTTTGCTGTGCACCCTGCAGAAGAACAACCTTTCCTTTCCAACAATATCAACAGTGTCAACGACTGCCCCAAGGAGCTCCATGTGCATTCCTTTCTTCTGTGTCTTCCCAAGCAACTTTACTTAAGCATTACTGACCTGTGACCCCACGAAGTGCCTTTGAGGGCTCCTCCAGTATCGAGATCTTTTTCTCACGAGGGATCAGGGCTGGTTTCTCGTTGGCAGAGTCAGTGGATGAGCTGTCCTTCTCGCAGCCATTCACGTGGCCGTTCTGTATCTGTGGCGCTTGCGGCTGCAGGGGCCCTGCTTCAGGCCTCTCCGCCTTGTCTTTAGCATCTTTGTTGCCTTGGTGCTGCTTAGACTTGCTTCTTTTTCTTTTATTGTTCTAGAATGAGAAACAAATGAGAAAGTAATATGAATAATTCAAGCTCAGACCCTTGAAATAAATACAAGGTGAATCCGAGAGACGAAAGTAAGATACAGTATCTTTTTTGGTTCCTGGCTCTTAGAATGAGTGAAGACACCTACATCTTTAATAACCACCCAAATTAATTTAAATATCTTCTTTCTTCCAATAAGTTGTATAAACTTTCATAAACAGTAAATAAAAAGGCTCCATTAAAAGGAAAAAATAACAAGGAATGGCTTAAATAGCTGACACCTTATTTCAGCAACTTGAGGCTCCACATATATGAATGGTGATACAGTAAAGTCTTATGATATCCATCCTGGAAAACCTTGAATTCAGTTATTGTGCCACTGGGGAATAGCGCTCATTTCTTAAAGTGGTGATGGGGCTGGAGGAGGCAGGAGGACACTAAGGTCCCCACCGTCTGGGGAGGAGAGAGGGGAAAGGGGACGACTGGGAGGGAAAGGCAGGCAAATGAGGATGGAGAAGGCATATCCCCAAACCAACCAGGAGATTCCTGGAATTGCTGCCACGGTCCAGGAGGTCCCAGGTAGCCACGGGATCCATAATCATCCCCCCGTATTTAAGCTGGAGCAGACAACTGCTCCAAAGTAATGCCAAACTGGTCTGAGCCCACCTGGATTTGGGTTGTGTTGCTGGACCCCCGGACCTCCTGGCTGCCAGCGGAACAGCATTACAAGGCTTCATTTTATTTACTTTGAAATAACACAACACTGCCTTTTATACAATTGAAATTTTTTAGACCTTAGTATCAGAGGGGTCTATAAGTAGGGTTTTACTATATCTCCCCTAAAATGCTCTAATGGTGAATAATAATGTCAAGGAAATTAAGAAGATGTGCCGCCTAATTATGCTGTGTGCTTTACTTGTTGTGCTTTTGTACCTAGTTGATATCTGATGTACTTAACAACTGGGATGGCACAGGCCCCAGCCAATGGGAACAGACACGGACCCATCGGGAAGATCCTGCCCTACCCACCGAGTCAGTGAGTGCAGGTGAACATCACCCTGGCTTTGCCCTTCAGTACATTTAGAAAAGAAATACAAAGAAAGTGTTTTGCTTCTTAATCTCCTCCTTACTGCTTTTCTTTTCCTTTGAAACCCATAATCATGCCCCAGTACATGCTCCTCCAGAGGAGCGCTATGTGTCCAGGGGTGAAACGAAGGGCCCATGGCACCTGTTCTCCCACAACCTCCCAGTGGCTTCTGGTTTTCACACCCCACATCTGCTGGGCGGGGGAGACCATTTTCCTTCTGAACCTCCAAGAGGGAGACTCAGTAAAGAGCTGGGTCTGCAGCTGCCGTCTGCTCTTCTTTTCCCCATCAGAGAAATTTAATTCCCAAACCACACACGTGAAATTTTTCTATGTAAGTATAAATATCGCCTTTAAATCACTTGCAAATCAACTTCATCTCACACAGAAGCCTGAGAAACTATGATTAAAGACAAGAAGAGGTTGTCAAAGATGGTGGCATACAGGGGTTATAAAAATCCCATAATTCTTCCCGTTCTACATGGAACTAGGAGAAAAAAGGGGAAAGGATAATTCCAGTAATTTCAGTAATCTTTGGATTTTACGAAAGTAATACTGCGTTTTTTTTGTTGTTGTTGTTCCAAACGTGTTTCACAGGCCTGTGATATTCCTCACAGGACAAGGTAGACTAGGGTACTGTGTCCTGGGAGGGCCCAAACACAGGCCTTGCTGTGCCATGGTGGGTGTGGGTGGGATGGTTACTTTGAAAAGAGCAGTAGATTTTTGCTAGTGTGTGCACAACCACCTCACATGTGCCCAGAAGTCACAGACTCTTTGTGACTAGACAAGAAAGCAAAATAATTCGAGTGAGACAGAGTAAAATCTCCTTCCCTCTGTTCTGAAGGAGCAGTATGCCGGGTTCAAGAAGGCCCCTTACCTATGGTTCTAAGGCATTTTCTTTTCTTCTTTTGTTAAAGATCTAACGTAGAATTCAACCCAAAAAGGATCTCAGAGCAGCCTTGGAGAAATTTTTTCAGGTGGAAACACATGTGAAAATAGATTTAGAGCTTTTCTACCATCTTGAAACCACTCCTTAATTTTTTTTCTTTGTGCTACTGGATATGTTCAGGCAAGTTCATGTTTTGAATCCTTTAAATTCTCTGGCTGGGCTCCCCTTAATACTTAAAAAGAAAAACAACTCTAGGACTTCTTAAGCACACCTGGTAGTTAAAAACACCGAACAGAAAATAAGGGCATTAGTAGTGACAATGGCTGGTAATTTAAGAGAGTCACGAATTTGGAAGCTTTCTGGGTATATATATTAACATATTTGAAAGAAGTATACAATTGGCAGCTTTGTTAAATGATAACAACTATGAAGATTTTACTAACTTAAAACCAATATTAACCTTACCTTCTTTTTTCCTGTCATATTCCATTCTTTTAGAACTTGAATTGCACTGCCTAGACAAAGACAAAGAATCTTCAACAAACATTCACATAATAAAACACCACACAAAATTCATCTCTGTCTTTCCATCTTAGTAGCAACTTTTTTTTTTTTTTGGCTTTTTCATTTGTTTTGTTACATCCTACCTTAATAAAAATGCCAGTTTCATTTTTTATTTCCCAGATTTTCATTTAATTCACTGTATGATCTTGGTTTTATCAAAGTATTAAGCCCCACTACATGAAGCTTACTATTTTATCATTATATTGTCTTAGGGAGAATGAAATATATCTTCAGAATTTTCTGATAGCTTCATTGCCATAGGTAGAATTAAAATTGTTCTATTTGATATATGAATAAAGATGCCTATAATCTTCTGAACCAAACATGGGATTCTGAGTATTATTAATCATAGCTTTCTTTTGGCCATTCCTTTTCTTTTTCTGCTCCTACTCATTATGTTCACAACTTGCAGGGGGATGAGGAAGACAGATTATACGAAGTGAGCTTCTCTCGAGGCACTGTGGATAGGGATGGGATGTGGTCTTTACAAGGCTTCCACCTTGAAATCAAAGAAATTCATTAAATGGAGAGTTGGGTCCTAGGTTCTGTCCACCCCATTCACATACATATGTGGAACTGCACTGACCCAGAGGAAAAACTTAACCTGATTAAATTATAAAATATTTTTGAAGAAATGTTTTATTACTGGTCAGCCACAATTAGTGTTTCCACACAGTCTAACAAAGTTAATTAATTCATTCCAAATAAGATAGAGATAATTTCAAGAACAAGTGTATGGATAATGAGTACATCAGTTGTTTCCAAATAAAGAGGTACAGTACTACTGAAAGAAGGTACCTCTTAAATGTAGTCTTTGAGAAATTTTAAGCATTCGCATACAATCTTATTATACTAATAGCTCTCTACAAGGAGTGTGTTGGCTAAACAAAGATAAACTTCAGGCTGGTCTTTATAACAGATTTCAAATTAGCAGGGTCCCAATTATTGAGTCTACTGTCACTCTTAGAGAAGCAGAAAGCCATACGGCTTTGACTAATGTTTAGACAGGCTAATTATACCTATCTATTTAAAGTTTCCGATCCAATGCCCCTCTCAGACTTGTCTGAGTTACATGTACTTGAAATAATAAGACTGCATCTAGGAGTAAGCTATAATTCAGACTTTTTATTAACTGGGTTGGTCTTTCTCTGATTTGCTCAGAGAATTAATATTTCATAGTATTTTCCCTTTGAAGAACTTTGGAGAGTCACTTTCATTAGGTTTCTTGGTAAATCACTCTAGTGGTTAACAACAATTAGGGTAGTTCTTATAGCTAAGCTTCAGTTTTCTAAACAAAATTAAATTTAAAAAAAATGTTAAATACTGTTCTTTTTAATCAGAAGAAGGTGGTGAGTTGCTCACTGTTTTCATAACTGCAATATTCAATTAGTCCTCTAATTTTCATATTTTGACATAAATTCTATTTGTAATTTGGACAAGGAGCTTTAGAGAGTAATTCTGAAGAAGAAATACCCATATTTACAGAGAATTTTAGAACTGTTATTATTAAATTTTAATTATACTGAAACTACTTGGAGTTTTTTTTAGCTACTTGGAAATAGTGCTTTGCATACACCTCATAAATGACTCCTAACAAATATTTTTTACTGTCAGTGGTTTTTAAACAAGTTTTCCTATTGGTCCTCAACCAAAATGATAGGAGGGTTCTCAGTAATCAATGAGTTTTATTGAGAGCTCAACCTTGACAAGGTGAACATTTCAAGGAAAAGCTAGGCGCTCTATTTAAATACAAACAGATTCGATGGCAGTCCGTCAGTTACTGTAGGTCTGTGCATCTCATCAAGGTCATTCTGCAATAAAAACTTTCATGATGGGGAACGTGGGGGCCTCAATCCAAGTATGGGTAGGGAGGAATGGGGATAATAACCTTTTTCCATTCCTAAAGCTTTTTTCCATGCAAATGATCTTGGCAAGTGAAACCTCAAAAGAGAATTTAGCTGGGCCAGGATGTGCATATTTTCAAAAATTTTTTGAGACAAATTGTACTTAATGTTGCAAAGTCCGATTATTATTGCATTCTCTACTATTTTTTCCTTATGACTAAAGATTCTCTGTCTGTTAGTATACAAAGCAGGGGAAAACAGTGAGAAAAGTTATGTGCTGTGGATTTGCTTGCAGATCTATTTTGAATGATAATCATTTGTTAATTCAATTAGGATACTAAACCTTGACTGCTGATATCAGAATGTAAGCATGTTGCTTAGTTCCAAGATCTTGCTCTGAAATGCAATTATACTTGTAGAAACTCCAGAAGGTTATTCTACTTCTAGGAAGATAAGTAAATCAAGCTGTCCTTGACAAATAAAGTGTAAATATTAATAGGATACAACTGAGAAATGTGCTGGCAGGTCTTCCCAGGCTTTGTCAGATTATATGTAGCTAGTCCAAATTTACAAAATAGAAACTAATACCAAGACAGAAGACATATGATAATTAAGGACACGTAAGAGATCTTTGTTCAAAACTGAAACTTGTTTAATTTGATTAGGAGAGGAGAATTTCCCCATAATTGATAGGTAGTCTGAAGCAATAAGCTGTAAATTTATAGATTAAACATTCCTGAGACTTTAGATTCTATGATATCCCTGACAACGGACTGTCTAAACAACACATTTTTTTCCAAGAAAGCAAAAAGGTTTTTGAGGTAGATAAGATAAATTAATACTCTGATTAATTAGGCAATTTAAAAATCATAAACTAATAATAATAAAAAATAAACCAATCCTCTAGACTACATAAGCATCAAGGACAAGGATTCCAGTCATACAGCCATGCAGAATTATGCTGATTGAAGAGGTGAGAAGGCGCTCTGGGTCAGGAATGAAGTACATTATCCTCCATTCACAAGGACATCACCAAATAAATGATGTGTCAGAACAAGTTGGAAGGACTGGTAGACAAGGAAATTAGAAGCCTGATAACCAGCATTCTTTAAAAACCATCTACAATCCCTTTTATTTCAAATGAGGGCAAAAGAACTTCCAAATTCTGCTCTTACTGAGTATGTCCATGTGTTTTAAAAGCCTAGCATATTTTTACGAGAACTAAAGTACTGGTAATTGATAATTCAGTTCATTTAAGGAAAAAATACGGAATGTATGGAATATTTAGTTCCAACATCTTCGGCTCCAGGGGACATGTATACCCACCATCCACAAAGGCTTGCACGGCTTTATCCACATTAAAATCAAACTGTTGTAGCACCAGGACTATTTCATTATTGCTTTTGTTGGGAACAACTGATCTGACTGCATAGATCTGTAAAGGAAAAGAAAAGAAAAAGAAAGGTAAACACTTTTAAATATTTTTCATCTATAAATCACCCACTGGATAGAATTGTAACTGTTAGAAAGGCCTTGAAAAGCCAACTAATCCATCTTCTTGCCATCAAGCATACTCAAGGCATTGCAGACCAGTGAAATTCATCCTGGTAATTACCTTGATACCCACTTTATTTGTGTACACATTTTTACAAAGATCTCCTTGTAGGACTGTAGCAGCAAGTGTGAAAAGCCAACTCTGGTTTTGCAGTCTACCCTCCCCCAAGACTACAGATGCATACAAGATGTGTTTTCAGAGAGGACACAGAATCTTTTTCTGTCTCAGGCTTCCTTTCTACTGGCTCAGGGGGTATCTTTAGAAACCATACAGAAATAGCCTCATGCCTCAGCTTCTCTCTCTGCCCAGTAGAAACAGCCATCTCTGGGGTCACAGAAGTGTGCCATGAAACTCCATTCATGTTTATACAGACACAAAAATGTGGGGCATTGTATTTTTGAAATACAATGTCTTAGCCATCACACAGAAAATGTTCTCAAACACACTTCTGGAAATCAAACATTTCAAATTTTAAAAGTATGCACTGTAGGATGTTTAGTAGCAAAAATTAAAAAATAACTAAATAAAATAGTAAAAGTAAATATATGTTTGAGCTAAGGATTTCAATAGGTCAAAACTTATATTCAATGTTTAATGACCTATATCCATTTCTTAGTCAAATTTAGCATGTATTCTTTCTTCCTGCCTATTAGAACTAATTGACTTTTATCTCATAGAATTTGTAATTACTACAGAATGCTGTATCTATTTTAGCGAAATCTGGCTCACTCAGTTTTCTATCAAAGGGATTACTGAAGCTGCTACTGAAAAATACTAGAGTACTGCATGGCACAAAGGTAAGTGATCATTAAAGCACTGTACATTCTTCACATGTTTTCATCAGTGGTTAAATAATGACCAGTGAGTTTTAGAGTCAAATGCAGTTTAGTGTAATTGGATTCATGGAATATGGATTATATGGGTACAGTATATGTAATGTGATGTTATTGACCAGAACATTTATTTGAGCAGTACGGCCTGTTTCCCGATTATGTTAGAAAATAGGCAGCCTACTCCGTATAGATCTGTATATGAGAGTCTTTAGGTTGTAATGAGAAAGCAGCATGAGCTATGGGTATATGACTCGCAGAGGTGCTGACCCTATAGATTAGAAAGCTGGTTTCGAATCTTGACATTTATAAATGCTAAATATTTGAGTTTTACCAAGGACTCTAATACAATATATATATTTGTGTATAAGTGATTCAAGATTCTTTTGGTTATTTTCTATTCTCACATTTTATGGTTCTTAATTCTTTTAGCCTCCATTAAAAAATTAACTTCTTCAAATTTAAGTTCTTTCTCACTTCTTCTCTGTACTATCTTTAAAAATCCAGTTCAGTGAGTATTTTTTGAATGCCTATTGTTTGACGAGACATCACGCTTTCTGGAATTCAGAGACTAGAGGAGGATACACATACTGATCAAAGGATCACACAAAATAAATATACTTTGTGTATATGTGCTACAAATTGTATGAGAGGGACATGATTTTATGTGATGTGCTGAGACCTGGAGGATGAGTGAGAAGAGATGGTGGAGGGGAAGGGGAAGGGCATTTTGGGCAGAGGGAACAGCATGAGTGAGGAGCGAGACACAGACAAAAAACAGCTGGAGGCGAGTTTGGAGGGGCAGAGGGTAAGGCTTCTAGAGTACACGATGGGGCCAGAATGGGTGGGGACAGGATCCTGCAAGGGCCGTGAGGCTGTGCAAACGGTGTGGGTCTCCTGAGCATCCCTCAGCTAGCCAAGATGAGGGGAACAGAAACAAAAGCAAACCGCCACATCCAGCCAGGAAGATCATTAACAGAGTATGTCCAACAATAAATAATATTTGCCACATAGTTACCAGCGCACTGGAGTTAGTATAAAAATTACATGTTACCCTTCTAATAGTGTTCTTTTAAATAAAATCTAGCATTTCAAGCCATCATGGTTCAGCTCATATTATACAAAATTTCTTAATAATCACAGTCATTATTACTACATCAGGCATGCCCTTCTAAACAATACGATGCTTAGTTATTAATTATATTAACTACATTACAGTTACATTAGACCAAAGTTTTCAATCCACCTACACAGCTGTGTGAACAGTGAAGACCCAGAATTAAGGAATAAACATAAAATAATTGCTCTCCTGCAAAACACAACACATTTTGTTACATTAAAGCAAAACACAAACCACTGCTTGTGGAAACACTTCATTTTCAGACGTTTATACTGCTTTTGACTATCTTCCTTTAAAAGAAAAAAAAATACAACCATAGCCAGATGTGCACAGAAAACATTTTCTATTCTTGTTATTTTATATATCCTAGTTTTGAATGTATCCTTAGAAAATTGTCCGTAACTGACTCCTGATATCAAATCTAGCTGAATATTGGATACAATTCCCTGAAGAAGATATTTAATTAAGACATGTATTCCAAGTTTTACAGAAATGAAAAAAAAAAAAAAAGAAAAAAACAGTTTCTGCCTATCTTGGATATTCAACAGTAATGCTGAATTCTAGTGAATTTCTGGCCCGACCTCTGTGTCTGCTTTAATTACTGTGCTGGCTAATGTGAAGAGAGCAGCATTGTTTCTCAACCTTGTTATTTTTTTTTTCAACCTTGTTATTTACTACATTTATTTTCCTACGAAAATGCCTTTGAAAAAGACGGAGAAATCGTGTGCACTCCTATGTGCACATAAAAATACAGGAACCTCACTGTGTCACTATTCGTGACTCAGCAGAATCATAAAGGGTTGAGCACGTTCGTCTAAAACAGCCCTCATTACGAAGTAGCTTCAAACACCAGAGGAGGGTGACCAAAGCAGTGTTCTAGTGAGGCTGTGCTGCAGGGCTGCTTCTGCAGTTGGAAAGGAAGCTTCTGAGGATGGGTGCTCCCGGAGGAACGGATCAATCAACGCGTGACTAACGGTAGTTTGCATACGGAGAACTCATAAAATCCACGCCCGCAGCGGCTGTTTTGCAGAGGCTGTGTTCTGGCTCGGCTTCACAGGCGCAGCCTTCACTCCATCGCCACAGCCCGGGCGGGTGTGCCGGCTGCTGCAGCGTCTTCACACCTAAGCCGCTGTTCCAGGCTGCGATTGAGCGCAGGCCGGCAGGGCTCTCACGCCGTCAACAGCGTGGTCCCATCAGGCGCCCGCTCTGGCTGTTGGGGGTCAATCAAGACTGCTGGCTAGCGGTTCATTTAGCAAGCGCTCTACCTTTCAGAAATTACGTTCCCCGGTTTTGCTGCTACTAATTTCAATCTGGTTTGGCAAAGTCAATTTGCTATCTAGAAATAGCACGTTGTTTTGATGTTACCTTTCGAGCCTTTTAACCGCGATTCTCTCCTCTCTGGGGCTTCCCTATCTGGCACCGCAGGCTCTGCCCGGTTCTGCTCCCCTGCACCAGGCAGACAGCCAGGCGGTGTGACGCCTACGGGCACTTCCCCAATTAACCTACCTCCCCTGTACCCCAGTTGTCTGCTTTAGGAGCTGTTAACAGATTTCCTCGTTCACACAGTTAATTTTGAGGGCCTGTCTGTGATGACTGCTTAGAAATTCTTCTTGGCTTCCCAATGAGCCACTTCAACTGCATCTGAGTTTCAAACGTGGTTCTGACCAAAGTTTTCAATTCACTACACGGCTGTGTGATTCAGCAAAGAAGCAGCATTATCAAATAACCATAAAATAGCTGCTCTCTCTGCTTCTGACTCTCCCCTGCAAATTCATTCTGAGGTGGCTGCTCTTTCTGAAGTATTAATACCATCATGACCATTTTGCTCCTTTCCTTAAGAATTTAAGAATAAAGTGAAATTCAAGACCATCAACAATTGGGCTCCAACTTGCTTTCCAAATGTCCCTCCCACTCTACCCCTTCACAGCCAAGCTTCTCAGGCCCAGTTTACCTCCCCTGCCCACACCCTGCATCTGTCCTGGACGGTTCCTTGGACCTGAGATGTGTCCACCTGTCTCAATCTTACATTCCAGCAAAGATGCCATGTGTTCCATGAGGCCCTCCTTGATCCTCTCTGCCAGAAGTCATCCCTGCCTCAACTCCCAAAGCCCTTTGTCAGTAGGGGTCTTTTGACCCTTAGCACATTTTCCTTTATTGCCCAAGTATTTGTGTGCATATGTGTCTCCTAGATAGTCAGCAATGTGAGAGCAGAATCCTCGTCTGTCATTTTTGCATAATCACCATGCCCATCCCCGAGTGACTAATATGGTTCATATAGGAGGTATGTAATAAATACTTATCCAGGGAGAGAATGACAACTTGTAGCCATAGTACACTGCTGCTTTGAGTCAAAGGAAGCCTCCAGCAGCACGTGTGGATGGGGACCACCCCAGCACTCTGCATCTACCAGCCACAAAACAGGGGGTGGCTCTCACTTGGTCATGATGTGACTAAGCATTATATGGGTAGAACATATATGTGTTCTTTAAACTTCGGCAACAGAGATTGGAAGAAGATTTATGAGACTTTTAAATTCTTACAATTTTACTTCTATATAATAAGGTACTCATGGTATTTTGTGGAGTTTAAAAAATATGAAAAAGCTCAGTTAACTGCCCATCTATCCTTCCAAAGCACAGCTCAGCAGACAGACATCGGTTGAGCCCCACTAAGTGACAGGAACTGAGGATACAAAGAAGACCCAGATATAGTTCTGCTCTAAGGAGGCACAGTCTAGCAGTGGAGCCAGAAACATCTATCATAAAAGTATGTAATAAGTGCTGCACTCTCTTTATGAACAAGGTACTGTGCTACTACAGAGGAGGCAATTAAGTTTGCCCAAGTAGGGGAGAATACTTCATAGAGGACAGAGCCAAATGCTGTGGAAAGAGCTCTGGAATTAAACAGACCTATGCTCTAATCTTGGCTCTGCTACATGCTAGCTCTATGACCTTGGGTGAACTACTTAAATCTTTGAAAGTTGGTTCCGTAGCTGTAAAATGAGGATATTATCTGCTAGAGTCTCTGTAAAACAGAAAGACATGATGATGCATGTAAAGTGTCTGACACAGAATTTGGCATATATTAGCTGCTCAATAAATTTTAAAAAGAAAAAAGTGTGACCATTTGCATTGGGCCACAAAGGAGAGGGGTCTCTCTAGGTGTGGCTTTGAGATTGAAACACCACATGGCTGAAGTATTGGTCAAGACTCATTTGGGGGAGATTACCCTGTACATCCCCTTTCTTAGGGAACCTCCTTGCTCCACAGCCTTGCTAAGAGGTCAATGGATCCAAGACTCTGCCCCCACTGCCCCCTCCCACAGGTACCATAAAGGAGTCCATCTTTAGCGTGGCTAACACGTGCTTTTGTCCTTCTCTTATTCTTTCATTTAATTATTTACTAAATGTCTACTATGATTAGGTACCGCACTAGTGGCTGGGTACAGCAGTAACTAAACAGATATAAACCTAGAGAGGGAAATAGATGTAAACACGTAAATTAAAGAAATCTCTAATTGCAATTCATGCTAAGTGAGTGCTATGAAGGAAGCAATCAGAATACAGTGACAACGAATCCCAGTGGGCAGGAAGTGGCCTGGCTAGAAAAGACAAAGTGGGCCAGCCAGACTCTCTGCCTTGGGAGTCAGAACTATTCAACACAGAGAGAGAAACCGGAGTGGAGATGGAAAGGGGCTGGTCTCGGAGCTGACTCATTTTTTCTCTTTCCTGCTTCTTTAACTTTTCCTGAAGTCTCAGGAGACCTTGCCAAACCTTTGTAACTGTCTTTTTTTTACTTGCACTAGTTTGTGAGGGTTTCATTTTCCAGAGCAAGTATCGAGTGCCTGAAGGCAACATTAGTAGCTAGGGCTGGAAATAAAAATAAATAAAGCCAAATAATTAATCCAATTGGCAAAGATGAGAAATGGAAGATGTTAAAGAAAAGTCCCGTTAGAATGTGAATGGCAGATGGGAGAAGGGAGGCCCCAGAGCCTGGCACATACGCCTCTTCCAGCACTGATGTTACCACCCTCATTTATTTACGTGACTACTTGCCCCCTGAGTGCCAGGAAAGTGTGTTTTGACATCCACAAGGTTTAGGACAATGGGTGGCATGCAGCAGACGATTCATAGATGTTTGTCAAATGGATGAATGACTGACCACATCAATAAAAGGAAGCAGGAGTCAAGAAAGATGGTTGTTGACATATTCGAATTTTATTTATCCATTTTTCTTAGTGCATCTCTAATGCAACATACAGTATTACACAATATTAAAAAGCTTAATGGATTTGAGCCCAAAATGCACACAGTGCCTCCTAGGTGCCAGGCACAGCAAATGGCTGGCTCTTGCCTTGAGGAGCTTGCAGTCTTGGAGGTGAGCTTAACCTTATCCCTAAACAAGGACAGCAATCAAACAGCCAGCAACCTCCTTCTTACACCAACAAGAACCAGAGTTATTTATGGGTTTGCCATTCCTGCAACTTTGAAAGGAATTTTATAATCAGCTTTGGTCACATTTCTCAAACACTGAGCCATTGAGAGATGCCTTAAAAACAGCTCATCTGCGTATGTTTTGCTTTGCTTGCGGGGCCACTAATATTATCTACACACTAATGAAGGCAGTTCTCCTACAAATCTTCTTGGGGGAAGAAAATATGCTTTGCAGACCAGTACCTTTGCATCATGGATAATTCCATAATTTAATTGCCTTTTCCAACATCTACTTCCTGCCAGCAAAAAATATGCATGAGGTGTTGTCATGTTCTACTTGGCTGACTTTGGGGGAATTAACACCAGAGGTATGAACAAAAATTAACTTTTTTTTTGGCAGGAAACCAGGATTAGAAAGAATAATGAAGATTTGAAGACGTAAAAAAAATGTAGTTTTCAAAGAATTATGGCATGGGAAGTTTAAAGTGGAGAGGATATTAGAGACAGTCTAGTAGTGGCTTCTCAAACTTTAAAATACATTCAAATTGCCTGGGAATCTGGTTAGAATGCAGATTCTGATTCAGTGGTTGGAGGTGGTGGTGGTGCTGCTGCTGAATTCTGCAATTTTTTTTTTTTTTTTTGAGACGGAGTCTCTGTTGCCTGGGCTAGAGTGCCGTGGTGTCAGCCTAGCTCACAGCAACCTCAAGCTCTTGGGCTCAAGCAATCCTCCTGCCTCAGCCTCCCAAGTAGCTGGGACTACAGGCATGAGCCACCATGCCTGGCTAATTTTTTATATATATATTTTTAGTTGTCCAGCTAATTTCTTTCTATTTTTTTAGTAGAGACGAGGTCTCACTCTTGCTCAGGCTGGTTTTGAACTCCTGACCTTGAGCGATCCTCTTGCCTCTGCCTCCCAGAGTGCTAGGATTACAGGCGTGAGCCACCGCACCTGGCCCTGAATTCTGCATTTCTAATAAGCTCCCAGGTGATGGAGATGCTGCTTATCCAGGGATGTGGTAGGCAGCATAAAGCCCCCCAAAGATGTCTGTGTCTTCATTACCTGGGACCTGTGAACATGTTAGGTTATGTGGCAAATTGAGTATGCCGATGGAACTAAGGCTGCTAATCAGATGACCTTGAGAAGGGGATATCATCCTGGATTATCTCAGTGGGCCCAGTATAATCACAAGGATCCTTATAATTGGGCAGAGGCAGAAGAGAGTCAGCATGAGAGTGATGCGATGTGAGAAAGCCCTGCCCGGCCATGCTGCGTTTGAAGATGAAAGGGGCCATGAGCCAAGGAACGCAGGCAGCTTCTAACAGGCAGAAAAGGCAAGAAAGCGAATTCTCCCCTAAAGCCTCCAGAAAGGAATGCAGCCCTGCTGACACTTTGATTTGAGCCTAGTGAGACGTATTCTGACTTCTGACCTCCAGAACTGTAAGAAAATAAGAAAATAAATTTGTGTTGTTTTAAGCCACTAAGTTTGAGGGGATTTGTTACAGCAGCAATGAAGAACTAATATAAGGGACCACACTTTGACGAACAGACCTCTACTCCTTTCTTCCTTCTTTCCAATATGAAGATGTCCTTCCCTATGTCACCAACTATCCTCTTCTTAAAAAGTATACCTTCCAGATGGTAGCTCCCTCCCCCCATAAAGGTTTGGGGCAATTCTAGCTATTCACTCATTCAAGCCAGATTTTGTGATAGAAAGCAAGATGAATCGGATACCATCTTTGCCCCCAAGGAGCTGACAAACAGTAGGAAAAATAAGGGAAAGTCATAAATAACAGCCACGTCTTTCTGATGACAAAGTCCTCTCTGAATCTCACCTATCCTGAATTCTTTCTTTCACGAACCTTAACAGGTTCCCTTCATCTTTTACCTGGACTCTGGAACAAGCCTCCTAATTGGATTCTCTGGCTTGGTTTCTCCTCTCTCCAATCCATCTTAAAATAAAATCACTACACAATTAATCTTCCCAAAGTGCTTGAGCATGTTCACTGATGGAGGGAGGGAAGGAGCCAGGAATGAGAAAGAATTTAAAGAGGGAAAGAGAGGGGATAAATTACGAAACAAGATCCCTGAGGAAATGAGAGAAAGTGGTATCAAAACCCATGTGAAAAAGCAAGCTTTGGAAGGAAGGAGAGATGCTTCTTTCTCTCTTTCTAAGAATTCTGAGAAAGGAGAGAAGGAGAGAAAAGGACAATGAAGATGCAACAAAAAAATCTGAGATTGTGAAGAGGAACATTTATGGAAACCATTCCTCTGAGTGAGTTTTCCGTTTGCTTTGGAGCTTAAAAAGTGGAGAAAGGTTTAGAGCTGCCCTTAGGGCAGCGAGATAGGAAATGGCTCAATGAATGAAAGAATGTCGAGCAGCCTGAAGGTCCATGATGCGGGACAGTACACATCTGTCACATATGATGCGGGACAGCACACATCTGTGCCTGATTGGTGTGGCTTTCCCTGGCAATGCTCAACAAGCCAGAAGCAGGAGCAGAGGAAAGGAACGACCCAACATTACAGACTGTAAGAGACACAGTGATACATCCCAGGGCTCAGGGGGGCCGAGTATCATTAAGGCATCTGTGGTCTGCGAAGTGGGAGGATGAAGTGGGAGACCAAAGAGAGGCTACGGGATGAGAGATCCCATAGACAATAAAGAGCAGATGTTAAAGAGAGCGAAAGGACGAGAGAGGTCGATGAGAAGGACGTGGCTAGAGAGAGGATGCTAGATATTGCTAGTCCTTGGTCCTAGTGCTGCCTTTTGGAGTGTAAGTGTAACGTTTTTTTCTATAGACCAGCCCTTAACTTTTTTAAAAGAATCAAACTGTTCCCCAGAATTCCATATTTATGGAATTTTTCATAAACTGTGCTTCCAAATTCTTTAGCATCTGGTCAAGCTCTTCTGACTGTACCCTGTTAAAATGTGATCTTATAACAGAGGCAATTCCAGAGTGGCTGGATTAGAGCAGAGGACTGTGGGACCTGTACCTTCCTTGTCTGGGCACCATTTATCCATTAAAGGAGTCTAAGATGGCATTAGCACATTTTGGAGCCACGATAATCACTAGCTCAAATGGAGCTTACTTGCTATTAACTCTCCCTAGATTGTTTCTGTGACAAATGTCCCCTGTCCTATACTTGTGCAATGACTAAAACACAAGGGTAGGATTTTACATGCATCTTTGTTAAATTTCAATATGTAAGTTCTGACTCATCACTCCAGTCAGCTGTTACTTTTTGGAACCTTGCATTTTGCTGCCACAAACAGGAACGCACAAGCCATTCCTTCCAATTTGTATCATTTAAAAATTAGTTGACATCTTCTATATCTTAGAAGATTTGTTGATTTGAATTTTGTATAGTCAAGAGCCAAGTTACAAAGGCCAGAACATTACCACAGGAACTTCCCTCAAAGTTGATACTGATCACATGTTCATTTGTTTATTCATTCCTTCAATCAGTCACAATGTATAGACTCCAAAGCCAGGCTGCAGACAGTGACAGCTACATTCCCTGACTTGCCTTGGATTTATAATCTAGGGAGGCAGATGTTTGATGAAGTCCTAATGGGGGACCCATCCTAATCTAGAGAGTCAGGGAAGCCCCCTCCGAGGACCGAAGCTAGTTTCAACTGAGAGTGCTGGTTAGCAGCACTACAGTTAGGCGAGGGGAATGGGAGAAGAGATGGAGCGTTCCAGGAAGAGTGTACAACATCTATGGACGAGCAGGGCCGACTGACTAGAAAAGCATGCTCAAAGAATGGAGGCCCACATTGTGGGAGCATTAAGTGTGAAGAGGAGGGACACTGTGGATGAAGCTGGCGAAGAAGGCATGGGGCAAAGTGGGCAAGGCTCTGCAAGCCAGATTACTGCTCTGAGTCTTATTCTAAGGGCTCATCATTGCCCTTATGGGAGGAGCATGATATTTTTGTATTTAAGGTTATTCTGGTTTCTTTGTGCATGAGCTGGAGGAGATCAAATGGATGCCGGTTAGGATTCTAACACAGTGTCTAGGGGAGAGAAAATGGACCAAGATGGGGCAGTGTAGAGAAGGACTCACAAATGACTTGGGAAGAAACAACTGATTTGTGTTTAACTAGATGCAAGGAATGAGGAAGACGGAGGAAGGTGGATAACTCTGGGTTTCTGGCTTGAGCGTCTATGTGGCTGGTGGGTCACTCCCAAGGAGGGAGCAGTGGTGGAGACAGAGCACTATACCTGAGGGGGACCAGCTTTACTCTCTGAGGAGCCTGTGAGACATCCATGTCTGGTATCCAGGAAGCAGCTGACTCTGTGAATCTGGAGCTCCAGGAAGGAACTGAGCCAGGGATAGATATTTAAGCACTGTTGTAACAGAGTAGTCATCCCTCCTCCCATAGACATGGAAGTGTAAATTTTAGAGTGGGGAATATGTAAGAGAGAAAATAGTCTGAAAAAAAAATGGCAAAAATTTACTGCCTCTTTAGAACTTCCCTCACTCTTTGAGAACTGCAGCCCGGCCTGCATCCCTGAGGTAGGTTAAATTCTTTGTTAAAAGAGGTAACTCAGCCATCCCAGGCAGCTCCAGCCCCCCAGGTGGGCAGCTGGCAGAGGTCACAGGCTTTTTCTTTGGCAGAGATGGGACAATTAGAATAGTTAACCACGATAGCCTCGAACTGAGGGACCCTCCCTCTAAAAGCTCTGTATTTCTGCTTATGTTCAGGAAATTTGGATTTTGAGACAGAAGGTCTAACATTTTTCCTCCTTTGCTGGCCAAGTAATAAAACTTCTCTTTCCCCAAACTACTTGTTCTCATTTTTCTGATGTGGCCTTGAAGACAAGTGCTGAGCTTTCGGTCATACGGTCAGCATCAAACAGTCCTTTCAACCCAGGTTGCAAACTGGAATCACCTGCTGAGTTTTTAAAACATACTTATACCTGGGCCCCACCCCAGGCAATCAAATCTGGGACTTAGCCTTTCTTTCTTTTTTTTTTTTTAAGTCTTCGCAGTGACTCCAGACTCGAGAACCATGAATGAGAAATATAATGGAAATCGTAGATAGCTAAGGGATAGGGGATAGCTTCTGCTTCTAACTTAAGTATATTCAGTAAAATCTTTCCTCTCATTTTCTTCAGAATTTAAAGTCTCCACGTGGGAGGGGTGAAAATGGTAATTATTGACATCCACACTCCCTATAAGTTTTTTTTCCCTGCTCATTCACAGAACTTTTCCAATAAAGAGTACCATAAAAGTATAAGTCCCACTATTATCTTTTAATCAATACCAGAAAGAAAGAGTTAATTCCCTTTAGTCAATACCAGAATAAGGGAGTTAGGTGAATCTCTAAATTATATTAACCTTGGATGTTTCTTCACTGTGGCATGGAGGAAGCAGGTCATCTAAACACCATGGGAACTAGGAACACACTCCCTTTGGGGAAGGAGTTTATCTGTTCATCCACATACCATTTTTTATTTTAACAAGTTTGACCAATTTTAAAAAAGCACACTGGCTTAAACATCAGTCAAAATTATCATCTGTCTAACCAGATCTTGTATTCCCAATGATTTTAAGTTTGTTTGCTTTTCCTCTAAAGGCACTAAAAAAATTAAAACTAGTTTGTGCATTCAGCCTTAGTTGGATTACTAAAATTACAATTTGAGCCAATAAAAATTTTAAAGACCATTAGCAATTGTCCATCAATGGATAAGTGGACACAGAGAATGTGGTATATACATACAGTGGCATAGCATTCCACCAAAAAAGAAGGAAATCCTGCAGTGTGTGGCATGACAACACGGATGAACCTTGAGGACATTATGGTGAAATAAGACAGTCACAGGAATAACACCGCGTGATTCTTGCATGATTCCACTTATACGAAGCATCTAAAATAGTCAAACTCATAAAAGCAAAGAGCACAATGGTGGTTTCCAGGGCCTGCAAGGAGGGGCAACTGGGGAGTTGCTGCTCAATGGGTATAAAGTTTCAGTTACGCAAGATAAATCCGTTCTAGAAGCATGGTGCCTAATGATATGGTATTGAGCACTTAAAAATTTCATAGAGTAAATCTTATATTCACTGTTCTTAACACACTAAAAAAAAGAAAAACATTAACTTTAGGTTATGCAATCGATCTTCAATCATTTCAATACATTTTTATTGATAATTATGTTCAAGAATTGGGAAGCAGAATTCTGAAGGATCCTTACTACAGAAATGCTACGCCAGCGAACCATAAATGGACCTCAGAGATGGTTTAATGAAGTTTCTTTATTTTGTAAGAAACTAAAGTACAGAGAGGTTATGTACTAACTGCAAACTGAGGCAGCCAATTTGTGTCAAGACTCCAGCTGGCACTAAGGTTCTCTGATCTACAGCACCGTCCCCTTTTTTGGTCTTACATGGTTGCCTACAAGGTGGGAAAGACCACGGATTCATCACATGTAAGAGCTGGAAAGGATTTTGGAGATCATCTGCATGAATCCCCCCATTTGGCAGATAAAGACGCTAAAACCAAGAGAGTTGACACAATGCAGAGAAAGACACAGTTTTTCAGGACAATTAACATGTCCCTTTGTTACTTTCAATGTGGTCAGAAACAGAGTATACTTTCAATAGAAAATAAGATTACTAAACCATTGTTTACCCTAGAAATTGGGAAAATTCCCCATACCAATGGCAGTATCGCTCGGTTTGCTAAGGGCAGGGAAATTCTAGAGTTTGCATTTTAATTTGCTAATTACTTTAGAAGAGTGGTTCTCAAGCTTTTTATTTATCCTTTTTAATAAACATAAAAATTGCATGCTTTTCTCATATGATGGAATTCCAAAATGAGTATTTAAATTTCTTTTTAAAATATGTATAAAACTTCATTATACTCTCAAAGTATAACAGCTACGGAAATCTGGGGCAGAAGCTCAGTTGACTGATGGCCCCACTGTCACCCCTCTGGGCCCACCAGTGCATGTGCACCGCAGCCACACCACACTCCCCACCCCGGAGTGCTCCCAGTAAAAACTGAGGTGGTGAGGCTCTGGCATATGCTCATTTCTGAGGGGCTTAGGGGTCCTCCAGTGGGCAACTCTGGCCTACCCATCAGGCTGCAGAAACTTTCTTAACACTTCGTTGCAAGTTTGAGACTCTTTCTACTTATTTTCCCTTCATCTTCCTCTCCTGTCTTTTCATTGTTTTAGAGACAAGGTCTTACTCTGTCACCCAGGCTGGAGTGCAGTGGCACAATCATAGCTCACTGCAGCTCCCAACTCCTGGCCTCAAACTATCCTCCTGCCTCAGCTGCCTCAGCCTGCCAAGTTGCTGGGATCACAGGCATGTGCCACTGCACCTGCCTGGGTCCCTCAGCTTTCACAGATGTCAGACCTGCCTGAAGTCTCCCTGCCTGCACCAGCTTAGCCCCCTTTGTCTTTTATGAACACTAGCCTCCTCCCAGCCCCTCCCCACCAACGCATCTCTTCTAATCCCATTTTATCTTGGCATCTGCTTCTTGGAGGACTCAAATGAACAAAAGTGTTTTTTTCCCCCTAATTATACCTGTCTTTTCTTCACTGACATCCTAATATTTGCCCCAACCTGGGGAGGTGTGTCCCACTTCCTTCTCCTTATGAATTGAGAATTACCATTATAGAAATATTGGCTAAATTATTTAACTAAATATTGATTAATTAGCAAATATTTAGGGGGCATAAAATTTATGATATTACTATTACAGGAGCTATTAAGTACACAAACCAAAAGTCCATTAGGAGCTTGTAATCAAGTTGTGGAGAAGTGACTTACAGAGAAAAAGTGGTTTTAACAATAATACAAGCAGCATACTTTTAAGTGCTAAATCTACCCATGTATCTTTCTGTCTGTCTGTGTATCTTTCTATTTGAACAGATTTTCAGTGTGCAAGGTCAGGAAAGAAGAAACCATTGTTGCAAACTAGTCATTTTTTTATCTGTAAAAACTGGATAATTTAGTATGAAGGATCATTGTGAGAAATAACAAGAATGTTGGTAAAGTACCTATAAATCCCAAAGGATTGCCAACAGAGGTTACTTTTCCTGCCGCCAATGGGTTTCACTTTTGACATGCTCTTGTATCCTTCAGCATTAACCATCTATCTTACACATACACCTCTCAGCCGCAGTGCAAAAGGGCTACGATTCAAAGCTGAAAGGGGTGGGGGGCAGGAGAAGCAGAAGAGAAACACTGTGAATTCCAATCATGTAGCTTGGAAAAAGCAATGTGATGCTAATCCTACAATAGTAAATTTCTTCTTATCCCCTGAAACTGATGCTGACATTTCCATTTATTCATTCAGTTCCTTTAGACTCCTTGTCAAATCTCTTCTAGTTGCCAAGCAACAGTAACAGCAGTTCTGTACATAAGCATTAGGCAACAACTATTGTCAATGTTTCTCCTTTCTTTGAAAGGGAAATTTAATGACCCTTTCCTGTGAGAAAATGATGACAAGAACCTGTCCACGGTGAAATCTGAAAGCTGTGTGGCTTGTGTTCTTGCTGTCTGAATCCAAGGGTTCGGCTAAATGGACTTAAACACTCCTGCAAAATTATGAAATTAAAATTTGCTCCAAAGCTTGCAAGGTTTGGTCTTTCAAAACAACTACATAGCATTAAAACTTGTCTCATATCCCATGAAATGAGCTCTCTAGTAAACAGAGTTAATATTTTAAAGTTGCATGATAATGGGTTTCTTCTGTGTACTCGCTTGCTCTCTGATCCTGCTAAAATCTCTTTAATCATATGCTTGGGATTTTTCTGACCATACTCTACTCACATAAAGATTTGAACTATATTTCAGTACTCTGTAAAACATAGGTCAAGACAGTTACAGGAAAAAATAATAAAACAGTATAAATTTACTATAAGACAATAAAACATCTGCCCATCTGTTGTGGACAGATGCCTGAACACTGAGACATGAGTGCTTTCTATCGCAGCCATCTGCAGAAATGCTGAAGACGACACCTCTCTGGACAAGAGACTCTTGTCCCCTTTTCTATTCCTCTTCCTCATTTTAATGATTCTATACGATTATTGTTTACGACCCAATTTACCTTTATAACTTTAACAGCTCTGAGAGCTATTCCCCATAAGTGGCACAGCTCAGCAGTGATATTATATACTGAGCTATTGCCCATTTCCATAGCATCATATTGTCTAGTCTCACTTGCTTTTTGTGAGGCTCAGCAATAGCTATAAAAGTTTGAAAAAGTCAAGTCCACTTTTATGTTCTTTTTCTCATTTGTGCTTTTAATTTTTTCTTTTCTAATCTTGGTTCTATGAGAATTTATATTTTGAGTTCCAAATAAAAATGTTAATTAACTAGAGCTCCCTTTCCACTTTTTAATTGTAAAATAAACAGATGAGCTCCCCCAGATCCTTTATAGCTTATTACATTACTAACAGCTCATAAAGCAGCTCCACATTTATTATTGTATTTGATGACTTTGTGAGGTAGGTTTTATTACCACATCCAATCTAAAGATTAGGAAACTGAGGCCCAGAAAAGTAAAGTCACTTATTCCAGGCTGCTCAACTAGTACCTGAGGAGTTAAATCTCTGATGTCTGTCTCCAAACTCCATTCTCTTTCCACAACTTACTTTGTTGGAGATCACTTCACAAGTGTACTGGACTCCCTAGGGGGGCTTAGGGATCACGCAGTAGAATTAGTTATTAGTCCATATCAGGAAGTCAGCAAATACTAGCCCCTTTTACCAACAAGGATCCCCTTTACTTTCCATCACCAACTTTTACTGGCTGACTTACATTCTATTTAAACTGATTTATAAAAAAGCATGAAAAAAATCTGACAAAAAATTCTATTTTGTCTACACCAGTTCTAATAATCCTTTCTTATTTGGTTGAGAATTATGTTTAAAAATTCGTAAGTATATTTTAGCTTGGTTCCCAAATATTTCACATAATAAATAATCTAATGGTCACTACTGAGCCCTATGGTTAACTCATCTATGAATTTCTAGGATTGAAGTTCTTAAAAAAATACATCATGGTGAGAAGAGGCGTAAAAAGTGAGTACACCCTAAATATAAGATCCCTGATTAGCCCAAAGATTTTGTTCTGATATTGCTCCTTAATAAAGTGAGATTTGGGGATTTTTTTCCTCCCTTTTATTTCATTTATTTACTTTGGTGCAGCAATATACGACTGGTTACTCACAAAAGGACCTCATTTGTTATTGCAAAACCTACCCCCAAGACCACCTGTAATTGATAATCATCTCATAAAGAGGCTACTTTTCTGCAGAACCACAGGTAGTCAACTTAAGTTTCTGTTTTTAGAGGCAATTTAAAAATGCTTTATTTAATAGCAAAGAGAGTACTAAAATGAGATGACATTTCCATTAACCTACATTTCATTTTTCAAGAAGGCTTGAGATTTTGCAAAATATCATGAATGGAAAATGTAGTCTCTAAAGAACTTAACTATTCAAGCAGGCATGTTCATTCATTCATTATTCATTCCGTTATCTAACTCTAACCGAAAGGTCAACTACGTATCGAACCCCAGGATAGCAATAGTAAGACCCAGTCCTTCCTCCAAGGAGCACACAGTCTCACATGGGGAGACAGAGACAACTAACAGTGGCACCACTTGGAATCACAGCTGTGATGGAGAACGCGGCGAACCCTACAGAAGCACCGGACGGAGAACACAGGAAGGGTGAATAATTCAGGCGCGGCAGGAGGAAGGAGAAAGGAGATGTCTGAAAGTTTCTACAAGGAGGGTTGGGTCCCTGAGGAGCACCTCCCAGACAGAGGAAACTGCCCTTGCAAAGGCATGGAGCAGACACAGCCAGGGCCAGGACGGCTGCGCTGAGGGGGCGCGTGAGGCTGCGGTGGTGCCTGAAGCCGGACAGAGAGACCGGGGTCTGCTCGTGCACAGGATGTGCGCCACGCCAAGGAGGCTGCACTTTGACTCCAGGCATACTCCCAGTTTAAATCCTTATAGTTTCAATCCAACAACATAAAGACATTTTAAACTAAAACAGTTAAATAGAGCATCAGTTTTCAGTTTCAGTTGTCTTGAATATCTTAAGGTACTAGCTGCTTCTTTGGACTAAAAGCTGCATGAGGACAGAAATTAAATTACTTCCTCACCAGAGCACCTACTCCGATTCAGTTCATCCGACAGTGGAGCCACAAGCGATCACCAATGAGCTCGTTTCTATCACAAGACTTAGGACTAAGTATTTAATTTCCCACAGTGCTTGGCTAGGTATTGTATCAAAAACACTACATAGATCTGTTCTCTGATCTCTAAAAGCTTACAATCTAAGACATAACAGTTGTTATTATTCTTAATTTTCAGAACTGAAATGTCACTGCTCTGTGTGACAGATTGAGAAACAAACTAATCATAAAAAGGCCAGAAAAGCTAATAACTAAAAGAAGTAAGTGTACTAAAATAAATCAATGTAAAATTATAAATGATCAGAATTTTCAGTTGTTTGTTATGATTTATTTTATGGAGTTGAGAAATCTATTAACCTTCTGACACAGGAAGATGGAATTCACTAATTGAGTTAGGAGGAGTTCTACTTCCATTGTCATGCAGATTGATAATATTTACAACTTACACATCACCCTCTTTCAAAATAGTGCCAACGCTTTGATAAGTTACTGAGGGGTGACGGGAAAATACCAACTACTGTTAATCTTCATGTGGGTATCTGACACCACTCATGACAAGTGGACGAATGTGGCGCCTCAGCCAAAGCATGGAGTGTTCACACTGAACCTTTGTGGTCGGCATGCTGACAGATCAGCCTATTTCCCCTTATTGGCTTGATGCCACCTCTCTTCTGAGTAAGATACTCTAATGCTAACTGCTGAGCCTACCATATTAGTCTGTCCACTGGCCGTGCTTGGCAGGGATCAATTGCTGAGTCTGATTCTTGAAAGTGCTTTTCCTTCTCATGATCCAACTTTAGGAGTTGTTCTATCCATCCATCAACGGACATTTGGAAAGGGGCCAATCTGCAGTCAGCACTGTGGCGCCCAACCTTGCTTCTCAGATCGGGGAATACATATTCTCAGTTGAGTACATGACTAGGAGTCAGGGACTATACCAAGCCATATGAAGGCATAAAAGGGGCACATCTTTCTGCTAGTGTTTACTCAGTGGCCAATACGTTTGTAAAGATACAGGAAAAAAACAAACTCACTGTCTCATACTATACTCTCACAACCCAGAATACTTCTGTGACCTGTGGTCACCAAAATGTGTGGGGATTTCTCCCCAGAGAACAATCTTTTAGCATTGGATTCTTAAGCAGACACCAGCTGGATGT
>CAUYRT010078919.1:0-19986 GCA_963574885.1 Lepilemur ruficaudatus
TGTTTTATTTTTAAATCTTTAATCCATATGCAGTTGATTTTTGTATATAGTTAGAGACAGGGGACTAGTCTCATTTTTGTGTATGTGGATATCCAATTTTCCCAGCACCATTTATTAAAGAGATTGTCTTTTTCCCAATGTGTATTCTTAGCACCTTTGTCAAAACTCAGTTGGATGTAGGTTCATGAACTTATTTTTGAGCTCTCTGTTCTGTTCCATTTGTCTATGGGTCTGTTTTTATGTCAATACCATGATGTTTTGGTTCCTATAGTTTTATATTAATAGTATATTTGAAGTCAGGTAGTATGATGTCTTCAGTTTTATTCCTTTTGCTTAGGTTTCCTTTGGCTATTCAGGGTCTTTTGTGGTTCCATATGCATTTTAGGATTTTTTTCTCTTTCTATGAAAAATACCATTAGTATTTTGATAAGGATTGTATTAAATCTATAGATTGCTTTTGGAAATATTGCCATTTTAACAAAATTAATTCCCCTATTCTGTGAACACAGCATATATTTCCACTTATTTGTGTCTTGTTCAATTTATTTCATAAATATTTTATAACTTTTAGTGAAGAAATCTTTCACCTCATTGGTTAAGTTTATTCCTAGGTATCTTATTTTTGTGTGTGTTGCTATTGTAAATGGAATTGTTTTCTTGATTTCTTTTACAGATAGTTGACATTAGCATATAGAAACACTTCTAATTTTTATGTGTTGATTTGTATCCTAAAATTTTACTTAAATCATTTATTAGTTATAATGGTTTTTTGGTGGAGTCCTCAGGGTTTTCCTTATATAAGATTAAGTCATCTGCAAACAGGGAAAATTTAACTTCTTCCTTTCCAATTTGGAAACCTTTCATTTCTTTCCCTTGCCTAATTGTTCTGGCTAGAACTTCCAGTACTATATTAAATAGGAATGGTAAAAGTGGACATCTTTGTCTTGTTTTTGATATTAGAGGGAACTCTTTGAGCTTTTCCTGTTTAGTGTGATGTTATCTGTGGGCTTATTGTATGTGGCCTATATTGTATTTAGATACATGCCATTTATGCCTAATTTGTTGAAATTTTTTATCATGAAGAGATACTGAATTTTGTCAAATTCATTTTCTGCATCTATTGAAATGATCGTATGCTTTTGTCTTTCTTTTTGTTAATGTGATATGCCACATTTATTGATTTGCATGTGTTGAATTATCCTTGCATCCTTTGGATGAATCCCATTTGAGCATAGTGGATGATCTTTTTGATGGGTTGTTGAATTTGGTTGGCTAGTACCTTGCTGAGAATTTTTGCATCTATGTTTGCCATGGATATTGTCCTGTAGTTTACTTTTTTCATCGTTTCTGTTTGGTTTTGGGATCAGGGTAATGTTGGCCTCATAAAATGAGCTTGAGAGCATTCCTTCCAGAATGACTTGACGAGAATTGATATTAGTTATTTAAATATTTGGTAGAGTTCAAAACTGAAACCATCCAGTCCTGGGCTGTTTGTTTCTTTGTTTGCTTCCAAAGTATTATGGGGGTGCAAATGTTTTTGGTTAAATGGATCACTTTTGTAATGCTCAAGTCAGGGTTAATTGTACCCATTAGGTAGGGTTTTGCCCATCTCCTCTGTCCTCCTCCCCCTGCTTTATTTCCTTTGAGATTTACTTCCCTCCATGCACATTTGTGCTCATCAGTTAGTTCCAATTTAATAGTGAGTGCATGTAGTGTTTATTTTTATATTTTTTAGATATTTCTCTTAGGATAATGGTCTCCAGTTCCATCCAAACTGTTGCAAAAGGCATTAAGTCATCCTTCCTCATGGCTAAGTAGTATTCCAGGGTATACATATATCACATTTTGTTAATCCACTCATGAATTGATGGGCATTTGGATTAATTACATATCTTTGCAATTGTGAATTGTGCAGCAACAAACATTTGAGTTCAGGTGTGTTTTGATAAAATGACTTCTTTTCCTTTAGGTATACACTTAGTAGTAGGATTGCTGTATTATATGGTAGGTCAATTTTTAGTTCTTTGAGGAATCTCCATATTGTTTTCCATAAAGGTTGTACTAATTTATAGTCCCACCAACAGTTATTTTCTCTTTGCATCCATACCATCATCTATTGTTTTTGGACTTTTAATAAAAACCATTCTGCATGGAGTAAGGTGATATCTCATTGTAGTTTTAATTTGCATTTCCCTGATGGTTAGTAACATGGAATACTTTTTCATATGTTTATTGTCCATTTACAAAAATAGAGACATAAACCAATGGAACAGGAAAGAAAACCCATATATAAAACAATCCACATACAGCCAAATGATATTTGACAAAGCAGACAACAACATACATTGGGGGAAAAAAGCCCTATTTAATAAATGGTGCTGGGAAAATTGAATAACTACATGCAGAAGATTGAAACAAGATCCATATCTCTCACCACACACAAAAATTAACTCAAGATGCATAAATGATTTAAATGTAATGCATAAAACAATAAGAATTCTGTAAGAAAATGTTGGAAAAACTCTTCTAGATATCAGCCTAGGCAAAGAATTTATGAACAAGACCTTAATGGCAATCATAGGAAGTATGATTCCATACAAAGAAATAATTAACAGAACAAGTAAACAACCTACAGAATGGGAAAAAATATTTGCAAGCTATAAATCTGATAAAGGACTAATAACCAGAAGCAAGTCAACAGGAAAAAAATCAAACAACCCCCTTAAAAAGTGGGCAAAAGAAAGGAATAGAAGTTTCTCAAAAGAAGATAAACAAATGTTTGCTTGTTTTTCATGGAAGTCTTTTTAATACAAATTAATTTTCCTCTCTTATTATTAGTCTGCTCAGATTTTCTATTTTTTCACAATTTATTCTTGGTAGGTTATGTTTGTTCAAGAATTTATCTATTTATTCTATGTTCTCAGATTTGTTGGCATGCAGTTATTCATAATAGTTTTTTATGATCCTTTGTATTTCTGTAATATCAATTGTTATGTCTCCTTTTTCATTTCTGATTTTACTTATTTTGGGTCTTTTCTCTTTTTCCTTGGTTAGTCTAGCTAAAGGTTTGTTAATTTTGGTTATCTTTTTGAAAAATCAATCTTTGTTTACTTGATCTTTTGAATTCTTTTTTGTATCTATTTCATTTATTTCTACTCTGAACTTTGTTATTTCCTTCCTTCTACCAATTTTGGGTTTGCTCTTGTTTTTCTAGTTCCTTGATGTATATGGCTGGGTTATTAGGGATCTTTCTTCTTTCTCTGATGTAGGCATGTATTGCTATGAACTTTCTTCTTAGAATTATTATTACTGTGTCACATAGGTTTTGGTATAATATGTTTAATTTGCATTTGTCTCAAGAAAATTTTAATTGCCCTTTTAATTTTTTAATTGACTCTGGTTATTTAGGAGCATGTTGTTTAATTGCCATGTATATGTAAGGTTTCCAAAGATTTTTTTGTTGATTTCTAGTTTTATAATATTGTGATTCAAAAAGATACTTTATATGATCTCTATCTTCTTAAATTTGTTAAGATTTGTTTTCTGGCTAACATATGATCTATCCTAGAGAATGTTACCTATGCAATTAAGAATATGTATGTTACAGCTGTTGGATAAAATGTTCTCTAAATGTCTGTTAGGTCCATTTGGTCTATGATATGGTTTAAGTCTAATGTTTCATTGTTGATTTTCTCTCTACATGATCTATCTATTCCTGAAAGTGAGATGTGGATGTCCCCTACTATTAATATTATTATATTGCAATGTTTGTATCCCTTTAAATCTAATACTGTTTGCTTTATATATTTGAGTGCTCCAATGTTGTATGCATATATATTTATAATTGTTATATAATTTTTAAATTTCATCTCTTTATCATTATATAATGATTTTTTTTTTTTTTGCCTCTTTTTACAGTTTTTGACGTAAAGTCTATTTTATCTGATACAAGTCTGGCTCTTTCTGTTCACTTTTGGGTTATGTTTGTAGGAATATCTTTTTCCATCCCTTCATTTTCATTTCTTTTTTGTCTTTAATGGTGAGGTGAGTCTCTTGAAGGCAGCATATAGTGGGACCTTAAGTTTTTTTATCCATTTAACTACTGTATATTTTTTAATTGGAAAATTCCAATTGACTTTGCATGCAAAGTCATTATTGATAAATATTTATTCCTGTCATTTTCTTAATTGTTTCTGGTGTTTCATAGATCATTTTTTCCTTTTTCCTCTCTTTTTGTTTAACTCTGGTTTCCAGTCATGTTAGGCTTTGTTTCTTTTTTCTTTCTCATTTGTGTATCTATTGAAATTTCTTTCTTTTTGATTACCATGGAGATAACATACAGAGTCTTGTGATATAGTAGACCATTTTAAGCTCATATAAACTTAATCATGGTCACATAAAAATATTCTAGACTTTTTCCCCTCCTCTCACAATTTATACTTTTTACCTTAATTTACTTCTTTATGTATTATGTACCCATGGGCCACTACTTACAGCTGTTGTTTTTAACATTTTGTATTTAAATCTTCATACTAGAGGGTTGATAGATTTACATAACACCATTACATCACTGGGATAGTCTGAGTTTGATTTATGAATTTGCCTGTACTGAGGAGATTTATACTTTCACAAATTTTCATGATAGTAATCATTGTCCTTTTGTTTTTAGTTGCAGCACTCTCTTAGATATTTCTTGGTAAGACCAATTAGTAGTGATAAATTCCCTCAGTTTTTGCTTGTCTGGTAAAGACTTTATTTCTCCTTCATTTCTGAGGGATGGCTTTGTTGGAAGTAGTATTCTTGGCTGACAGTTTTTTTTTCTTTCAACACTTTGAATAAATCATACCAGTCTCTGCTGATCTGCAAATTTTCTGCTAAGAAATCTGCTGATAGTATAATAGAGATTCCCTTATATGTGACTTGATGTTTTTCTCTTGTCGCTTTTAGAATTCTCTGTGTCTTTGACTTTTGACAGCTTGATTACTATGTGCTTTAGAGAATATCTTTTTGAGTTAAAGCTAATTAGGCCTTTTGAGTTTCCTAAATCTGGCTGTCTGTATCTCTTCCAATACTTAGGAAGATTTCAGTTATATTTTGTTAAATAGGTTTTCTGTGCCTTTCTTCACCTCTTCTCCTTTTGACACTCCTATAGTGAGAAGTTTGTTTAATATATATTATTGGTTTAATATAAGTCTCATTGGCTTTCTTAAATTTTTTAATTCTTATTTTCTTTTTTGTCCTATGACTGGATTATTTCGAAAGGCCTGTCTTCAAATTAGAAATTCTTTCTTCTGTTTGATCTAGTTTAACGTGAAAGCTCTCAACTGTATTTTTTATTTCATTCTTTGAAATCTTTAGCTCTCAGTTTTTTGCTTGGTTCTTTTTTGTAATATTTATTTTTTTGTTGAATTTCTCATTCAGATTATGGATAGTTTTCCTGATTTCATTGCATTCACTGAATTTTCTTACAACTATTATTTTGGATTCCTTATCAAAGAAATTGTAAATATCCTTTTCTTTGGGGTCTGTCATTAGAGACTTATTGTGTTTCTTTGGGGGTGTCATATTTCCCTACTTTTTCATATCTTTTGTGCCCTTATGTTGATATCTGTACATTTTGTATAATGGTCGCTTTTTCAATTTTATGGAATAGCTTTTGTAGGGAGAGATTTTTTCCTATAGATAGGTCCTAGTGTGTCAGTTGGGTGTGGAGCATTGGCTTTGGTCCCAGGTGGACTTTAGTGTGGTCTCCATGCAGTTTCTTCAGCTGTAATCATTGTCAGTGATATCTAATATTGCCTTATTGGCATAGACTACAGGTGTTTGTGATGACAATAGTGAACTTTTGCTGGGAGCAGGGGCACCAGGCTGGTTGTTGGAGAGACTGTCTGGCATGCTCTCCGGGGAAGTGATGACACCTAGCTCACTGTCAGAAGCTGGGTGTTGGTACTCATTAGTGCAGCATATCCAGGTGGCTCTGTGGTGGTCTGTCTAGGGGTGTGGGGCCACTGTTGGGGCAGCTGTCAGAGGCTAAAGTGGGTTCTTGTGGATGCAGCAGGTCTGAGTGGCTCTATAGCATTCTTTCTGGGGTAGTGGGGCCACAGTGGGACTGGCTGTCAGGCTGGCTGCTGGTGTGTATGGGTGTGACAGGGCCCAGTGTGTCTGCAGAGATCCATCTGAGGAGCAGAGTTGCCATAGGACTGGCTGTCAGGTCATGTGCAAGCACATGCATGTGTTGGAGTGATGGGTGGCTCTGCAGAGGCCTGTCTGAGGGTTGGGGCCACTATAGGACCAACTATCAGAATGTGCATGAGCACATGGGTGGGGGTGCCAGGTGGGCTAGGGCATCCTGTTCTGGGGACAAGAACTGGCTTTCAGGCAAGGCACAAGTGCATGCAGGCTCAGCAACTGTCTGGCTGTGTGGTGTAGGTGTATGCAGGCATGGTGGTTATCAGGCTGTTTAGCATCTTCTCAGCTGTACAGGTATGTCTATAGTCTAGTGGAGGGTGCAATAAGTGGGTTCAAACTCCGGGGTCACAGTCATCCAATCTGGCCTAGAACGTGGGCACCTGGAGTTGTGGTGCTGTAGTCAAGTCCAGAAATACACAAAAAGTATAATATGTCATAATCAAGTAGGATTTATTCTAAGAAGGCAAGGTTAGTTTTACATTCAAATAGTCTATCAATGTAATTCACTATGTTAATGGAATAAAAAATGATTATTCCAATTTATTCAGATAATAATTTGACAAAATTCAATACTGATTCATGAAAAAATTTATAAACCTTCAGCAAGCTATAAATTTGAAAAGAAACTATTTCAAACTGAGAAAGCTTATCTACAAAAAACAAATAAGCAAATAAGACCCTATAGTTACTATTATACTTAATGGTATAATATTGAAGACTTTATCCCTAAGATTGGAAAAAGACAAAGATGCCTACTTTTACCACTTCCATTTAATATTGGTCAAAGATCTTGCCTACAGCAATGTGGCAAAAAAATTTTTTCAAAAGTACAAATGTCTCTATTTTCAGAGGGTATGTTGATTGCACGGAAAATTCTAAGCAACCTATACAACAACAATGGCAAATATTAAATGAATTGCAAGGCATCAGGATAATATATTTAATAGTTCAAATAGATTTTAATTTCAATAAAATCCAATTTATAATATTTTTCATTGATGGATTGTGCTTTTGGTGTCTAAGAATTCTTCACCTAAAGCAGGTCACAAAGATTTTCTTATTTCTTCTAAATTTTTTTATAGTTCCACATTGCATGTTTAGGTCTATGATCAATTTGATTTAACTTTTATACAAGGTGGAGGTTCAAATAGAAGTTTATACTTTTATGTATGGATTACCAATTTTCCAACACCATTGTTAAGAAAACTATCTATTCTCCATTGAATTTCTTTTATACCTTTGTCAAAAATTAAAAGGCCATGTTTGTCTGGATTTATTTCCAAACTCTCTAGTCTGTTCTATTGATTTATGTGTCAATTCCTTCACCAATAACACACTGTCATTATAGAGGTCTTTCACACCTTTTGTTAAATTTATTCCTTGGTATTTTGTATTAACATTATCACCGGTGAATTTTTTTTTTTTTTTAGATTTCATTTTCCAGTTATTTTAGAAGTATATAACATACAACTCATTACTCTATCTTGATTGTAATTCTTAAAATCAGGTAGTGATTCCTCCAAGTTAATTCGTATTTTATTTAGCTATTCTAGTTTTTTTTCTAGCCTTCCAAATAAAAAGACATAGGAATGACACAATCTAACCTAATTTTAAAAGACTCTTTCCAGCTGTTGTTTTGAGAATAGTTTGAGGGAGGCAAGGGTAATCTTATAAACAAGAGACAGTGACTTGGAGAATAATAGTGTATATGGAAGTTGTAAAAATGGTTGGACTTAGGTGTAGGTTCTAGGGAATTGAAAAGATTCAATGACAAATCTGAAGCAAGGTAGGAGAGACATAGAGGAGTCACGGGTAAATTCACTTTTTTTTTGGCCTGAGCAATTGGAAAATATTACATTACATTTGTAATGTATGCTAAGAAAATCATAATATTTTGCAAAAATTAATCCACAAAAATTTTTCTAAAAGAACTATTCATAATAGCAATAAGAAAAGAAAACTACTATTTAAATATCCAACAATATCAGAATGGTTAAATACCACATGACAAAAAATAGGGGGATTAAACTTCAATACGATATTATATAATATTATAAAACTATATATTTGAAAATTTTAATGATATGGAATGTGTTTGTAAAGGAAATTATTTGTGTAAAATAAAATTAACACTACAAAATTATGGAGACAGTAAAAGGATCACTGGTTTCCATGGGTTGGGCGAAGGGAGGGATGAATAGGCAGAACACAGATTTTTACGGCAATGAAACTAATCTGTAGACACTATAATGGTACATACATGTCATTATACATCCGTTAAAACCCATAGAATGTACAACACCAAAGGTGAACCGTAATGTAAATTATGGACTTTGGGTGATAATGATGTGTCTGTGTATATCTGCAGATTTTAACAAATGTACTACTTTAGTGCAGGATATTGATAGTAGGGGAGACTGTGTATAAGAGGGACAAGGGGAATAGAGAAAATCTATACCTCTTCTTCAAATTGCTATAAAACGAAAATGTTTCTAAAATAATAAAGTCTATTTAAAAAACCACTGTAATTTGTTATAAATATACCTATGTACACATATGTATATGTGTATGTATATATGTATGTACACTCATGTGTGAGAAAGAGAGAAATCAAAATGTTAAAGTAATTACCTCACATTTAGAATTATAGAACACTTTTTATAGTTTCTTGATATTTTACGAAATTATCATGAGTGTTCATAATCAGAATATAAATGATTGAAAACTATTTTAAAACAAAACTACCACATATATAAACTTATTTTTATAAAACACCGTAATTAAAAATCAAATTTATATATGATTCAAATTAAATTAAATGTGTGATTTTTGTAACATCATTGTGTTACAAATTAAAAAGAAATGTGTTTGTACAGTTAACATATTGCCTTCTATTTAAAAATGGTCAAATAATTTAGAAATTTGGGGAATTAACTAATTATATATACACCACTGTGGCAGGGCTGGAAGCCATGCTTAATATATGTGAATCATTGCATCGTTTAAATAGACTTTTCTTAATATTGAAAGATCCTCATAGACATTTGGATCTATGAAGTTATTTTCAAGGCTTATGATAAATATTAGTATTTTAATTGAAACATTTTTCTTTTGCAGTATATTTGTGATAAAACATTGAAATATGAAAATCTGCATTATAAAGAATATTCTTGATTCTCCCTAACTTCAGAAACAATTGTGCATCTTAGTAACCTATGTGGATGTATATTATAAAGTTAAAAAGGAAAGCATCAATGATCTGGTTGGTTTGGCAGAATGTTTTCACTCCATTCACAGATGGTCCATGAATACAGCATTCCAGATAAGCCAATGGAATATAGCCAAGTGCATTAATATTGAAATGCTTAGTTCATCAGGTTGCTTTGAAAATTAAATGAGATAATTCATATGCAACTCCTGAGAAACCTTCACAGCATAGTGGCACATGAATGTTAGTTACATAATGATGCAGACAATGGAAATGACAGCACTACTCAAGAGCAATGTTAAGTTGAATTTAAAAAAAATTAATTAAGCACCAATTGAATTAAAGATTTCTGGATGCAGATTGTGACAAAGAGCCAAAATTATACCATCTCCTAACATCAGAATCTTGCTATTCAAAAGCAGAGATAAAATATACACATGCCTAGAAAAATAATTAAGTGTAGAGTTATATACATACATATAAAGAATAAACATCATCACAAACAGGAAGACCGACAAAAGGTCATTATGAGATTGCCTTTAATCAGCAAAGTGGAAAATGTGGTGATATCCAGTGCAAAATGGCATTCATGAGGAAGAAGACTCCCAGGTAGTCCACTTTACGGGAAAGAGCCATTTCTTCTTTGTCTTCTATCATTTTAATAAAAAGTCTGAATTTTAATCTCAGAATGAAAATTTGTTTGCAACAGGTCAAGTGGAAAAAGATAAACATTTAAGGACAGGATTTGTAGATACTGGGACAAGTGCTGTAGAGGAACTGATACCTTATTTCTTCAAAGCTTCTTAAGATAGTATTGATATGGTTCTATAAACAGATTTATCTAGTTAGTCTTAAATAAATGTGCCTGTGTATATATTCATAAAATGGAACTGTGAAGTTCACATATTTTATTTAAATAAATATATATGAGTATGAATTTTAAAAAATAGGCCAGAAGACATCACAAGACTGTTTCCTGAAACATTTCCAGTCCTTCTTAACAAAGGTATCAATAAACTGATAGAAAAACTCATGGACACTTAAAAAACTATTAAAAAGTCAAGTGTTTGATATCTTTTTAGTAAAATCAAACAAAAAAATCAACCCCTGTATTTCACCAGTTTGTGGTGGATCTCAGCCAGCTGAGACATAGAATTTACTAGAAAAGCAAATAAATTTCCTCATATGTTATCTAATATGGAACTGCTTCACCATTTTAAGAGTCACTCCCTATATGAGTAATGACAGTCGCCTTCTCTTATAAAGTCTACTAGGGCTTTTCCAGCTAACTCACAAATATATGTTTAAAAAATTGTAAAGAAGAGAGGAAAGAAGGAAGGATAAAAGGAAGGAGGGAAGGTGGGCAGGCAAGTGCAAACCTGCTTATGCAGATCTGGATCTGTGCCCTCAATCATCAGCTTACTGACTACGCCATATGTTAGTCACTTACTTAAGATGTTTGGGGCACAGAATTCATTAAAGATAAAGTTGACAGAATAATTACAGGAAATTGAAATCAATTGAATACTGAGTTTTAAGTCTCATTAATTCTTTAAAATGTCCAGCTGCTATGGGGTAAACACATAGAGTGGTTACCACCTTATAGGAGAAATAGGTTTCCTTTTTTTTCATAAGGAATTTTATTTATAAGATGAAAATCTTCTCCATTGGTATAAGTGTATGAAAAATACATTAACTCCAAATATTTTTTAAATTTTAAGAGATGATAGCTGAACTTGAAATTGAATAGAACATTTTTAAAATATATATTTGATGTTTGTATTAAATGTGACTGTTTCCCTTGATGCCTGTGATTGCTTAGTTAGTTTTTGCCTTACCTATGTGGCGATAATTATAGTTTAGGAACAGAAGTTGAACATTTTGCAACATTAATACTCCTGTCTACTATGGATAGTGTTGCCACGGGAGTCATTTCTATCTTTGTTTCCATAAGAAAGGGACAATAATACTTATCTTCCTCACAGGGGTGCTGTAATATTAAATACTAATGCTAGTGATTTCCACAGGCTGAGTTTTATTAGCAGCATAACCAAAAGATCTTACACATCGAGAAGAAAATCATAAATTTGTCATCTTGCAAATTTTGAAACTAAACTCTCTTCTAATACATTTGTGATTGTCAATATTCTCTCACCATTTAATAGCTTTTCTTCAAGGTTTTAAAAAAATCAGTATATGTCAAAAGGCAATAACATCTCTTACAATAAAAAAGGGTGAAAATAGTATTCTCTGGTTGAAAGGAACCTTATGCATACTTGTTTTGGATTCTTCAATCTTCAAAGGAGGTCATTCATATAAATTCAGTAAAGACAGTAATGTGTGAATCTGATACTACCCTGACCCCTATCCACCTTAGAAAGCAACTCTAACATCTCAAACAGTAAAATTCAGACCAAAATGTACTGCCAAACAGATAGATAGCCTATATCTGAACTCAATTTACAAAACAGGGACATCACTATATGTTAGCCACTTTAATAGATTCAAGTTTATTTTCAGAATATACATCTACCTTCAGCAGAGAGTAAAGCAATTCGAGACTAAGACAAAAAAGTGCTGACAGGCCAATAAAACAAAGAAAAGAAGGCGTCAATTAACCTCCAGAGATAGACTTTTAAAAAAAAAGTGAATCCATTTATTCATCTTCAAATATTGTTTTTATGGGACTATTTCTTCTCAAAAATTTCTAGATGTGGTGGTAGACATATTCATGCACTGCATGTTGTGGAAAGCTGTCAGTAGTTCTGATATACTCACCCAAAGGTCTAATCCTATTATATTAGATGGAAAAAAATACAAGGATGCTCACAAGACCAGTCCTTCTTAAGAAACATCAAGAAATACATACAGTACATTAGGTGCTTGGCCCCTAAGTGTTGCTAGAACAGTAACAGGCTGCAAACGATCTATGAATCTAGAGATGGCAGTAAACAGGATTGCTTTCAGTTTATGAGCTGTTAAGCCTGTTTCATAAAGTAGTTCATGGTGACTGACAGTTAAAACATTGGGTCATTCACTAGTTCCTGTGTTACGTGCCAAGTGGCACAAGGCCATGAAAAATGATGGTACTAAGAGAAAAAATCTTACAACAAATGTTCTTCTTGTGCAGCCACCTATAGAAGAGATGAACAAAAGGCAGAAAATAGTTCAAAGTTATAAACATCTCCAAAAGCAAAGTCTCAGACTACTGCAACCTAAGTAAATAACCATATATATAAAAAAAATTCCAGTGACAATCCAACATTGTCAATATTATAGTATTATCTAGGGCAGTGTGGAAGGAGAGGTTGAAGCCAACCTTATCTTAAATACTCACACTTAAAATTGTGACACTAATTAACTGTGTGTTTATAACGATTCATTCTCTATATTGATCCATTCTCTATATAAGGATTCATTCTCTATTAGCTTGTATAAAATATAATGTTAATATTATGTTTTATAACTACAAATATCTCCCTATGTGATCTATGTTATAAGCATATATATTCTGAACTTCCAAGTTCAGATTATTGATTAAGCATACAGCACATACTCTAATTCCCCCTCCCACTCAAAACTATTGAAATGTTTGATAGCATATACATAAATTAATAAAAAGCAATATATTTCCAGGTGCCAGAGTCAGAGTGAGAATTCAAAAGAGTAACAAGTCAATCTAAATGGCTTTGGAGTGTCAGGATTAGGTAGAGACCAGTGTGTTCAGGTTTCTAGTGCAATTACAGAGAAGAAGCCAAAGCCACAGCCCTTGCATGGCAGAGAAGCAGGAGTGGGGAACCTATACCTGCCTGAAAACTGGGCTAGAAGTCACTGCTGGGACAAGCCACAAATGACGGACATGGGAAGAAAAATCCCACAAATCAGAAACCCAAATTTGCATTTTGAGAATACTGAGCCTGAATTCACAGTACCCACATAAAAACCAACCTGCTTAAAGGCAAAATAAGCCTAATGAGGCCAAGAAGAAGCAACAATAAATCACTACCCAGAGAAGCCTGATATCTCAAGATAAAAATCTTCTCATTTACAGTAATTCCCCCAAAATATGAACTCACAGACAGCAATTACAAAACATATGAGGAATGTCATTTCCAAAGAAGAGAACTTATACCTAAAGAGGATGGCTCAATAGATGTATCTGAACTTTAAAGTAATTAAAATAATCGTAAAGTAGATAACGAAAGGAATAACACCCACGTGCCAGGAGCAAGAAGTTATACACTGAAGCAAAGATATAAGGGGGGAAAGTGAGTAAATAAAAACATAACCACTTATGTAAAGAAGTTAATAGATGTGAGAAAATAGTAGATAGAACACAACTGAATAAAGAATTCATAAATTAGGAGAAAGAACTGGGGAAATCCTTCAGAATACAGCTCACAGAAGCAAAGAGATACGAAAATAGACAGAAAATAAGAAACGTGGAGATAGCACAGAAATTCCAGAACCCATCTAATGACACAGTAGAGAAGCAGCATTAAAGAGATATTGGCAGTAAAATAGGTAACAGTGAAAAAACTCCATGTGTTCTCCAATTAAACCATTAAATCAAGCGAGAAGATCAATTAAGAAAAAAAATCATACGTAGGCCCATAATAACAAAACTGTAGAACTGTATAACGTGAAAATTCTAAAAACTAACAAGGAAAAGTGCATGTAGCATGTACAAAGAAATGCTCATTAATTGATAAAAAGCTGTCTGTGTCATAGGTCCCCAATCCCCCTCTCTTCTGGGTTCCGTGATCCAACTCTCAGGACTTAGCATATAGTCATACTCATGGCTATGGTTTATTACATCAAAGGATAAAAAGCGAGATGTGAGGAATAGGAAAGGCTCATGAGGCAAAGTCCAGAACACACCAAGAGCAAGCTTCAATGAGTCTGTCCCAGTGGAGTTACACAGCATGCACTTAATTACTTCAGTATCAAAAGATGACATGTGTGAAACGTTGTCTACTAGGGAAGCTAATTAAAGACTCAGTGCCCAACATTTTTGTTGAGGGTGAGTCATGTAGGCACCCTCTGCCTATCATGTACCAAATTTCCAGATTCTCAGAAGGAAAGCAGGTATTCGGCATAAGCTATATTCTTTGCACAAATAGTTTAAGTACAGTGAGTCATTCTTATCAGGAAATGGTGGAAACACTCTCAAGTTTTCAGAGGCCAGTTAGGCTACCTGTATAAGGAAGCCTTTCTAAGAATAGCAGCCTCAGGCCTGCTATGCTAACTCTTTTCTGCATACTTTCTCACTACCAAGAGCAGATACTGAAAGACAACAGGGAGTAATTCTCTTCTACTATGACTCTTCCAAAATTAAACAGTTGTATAAATAGAAAGGACAATATGAGGGCAAATTTTATCACTTTCCTCAAAAATCTTTTTTTTCTGGACTTTTCTTCTATCCTTTAGTTAGTATCTCTACACTGATGAATCTACAAACTGTCATCTCCAATCAGATGTCCTTGATGAGTTCTAGACCAAGGTCTTCAGTAGGCAATGAAAATGTTCTACCTACATGCATGTCTTAAAGGGTACCTCACAACCAATAAGCACCCAAATTTTGTTACTCTGATTTAGAAACAAGAACAAAAACTTTTTTTTTTATTTACTTCATATCTACCAATGTCACCAATCACACAGTCTAGAAATCACACTTAAAAATTTAAGAAAATCTACCCCCAAAAAGTTCTTGGTACTAATACCTAAGTTTAGCAAGACTCAGTATATAAGTATACAAAAGTTAATCGTGTTCCTATATATATGAACAATTTAACATTTGAAATAAAAAAATTCCACATATAATGGCAACAAAATAAATTACGCACTTAGATATAAATCTAACCAAATATGTGCAGTATTAGTATGCTAAAAACTACAAAACATACAGATGGAATAAAAAGTTAAGGAATATCTAAATAAATGGAAAAATGTATTTGTGGATTAAAGGATTCTGTGTTGATTTGCATATTCAAAGCAATGTCAATCAAAATTCTAGCAAGTGTTTCACAGATAACAACAAATTGATTCTGAAACTTACAGAGCTCAGCAATAACTAAAAAAACACCCAATTAAAACATTGAGCAATAGATTTGAACAGAAACAGAAACATACTTCCAGAATGGTAGAAGGAGTTCTGTAGACTCACTCCCCAGGGAAACAAGTAAAACAAGTAAAAAGTATTTAGAAATAATCATTAAAGTCTCTGGAAATTGTCTTGCGGGCACATAGGAAATGAAGAAACATTTATTCCAGGAAATCTACTAAAATTTGATAAGAATAGTGAGAGTCTGTGGTGTTTGAACCATGACCCACTACCTCCCTCCCATTCTAAACTCAGCCTGACAGAAACTCCACTATGAGGATGCCCAGTCAAGAACACAGGAATCTCCTCCCCCCAGGTGTAAGTCAAGGACAATAGCATCTCCCCAGGAGGTGCAGGCCAAGTGTGGCTCAGAGATTCCCTCCCCCCCAGGGGCTGGAGGAGGGAGGAGGCAGTGGGGAGGTAGACCATAAAAGAGAGCTCTAATAGGTGAACTGGAATTTTTAGTGCCATGGACCTGTTGTGTATAGTGTTGAGTAGGAGAAAAACTGACTGTGAATTTGTCAAAATATGATCTCGTTGCATGCAAATTTAAATGAAATCAATCAGAATTTGAGGGATCCCAGGATGGAATACAAACCGTGATCAATGGAGCTATCTATATTATAATTTATGAAATACTTCACTGAAGAGAGTGGAGGAAAAAAGACATGACCTAAGTAACTTTTGGAAATGTTACAAAACATTGTGAAAGAAATTAAAAATGTAAATAAGTAGAGAGACATTCTGTGATCATAGATTGAAAGACTTAATATCGTTGAGCTAGCAATGTTTTTTAATTAATCTACTGATTTAACATGATTTCTACCAAACTCCCAGGTGAAATTTTACAGAAATTAAAAATATAATCTTGAAATTTATTGAAATGCAAAGAACACAGAATGGCCAAAATAAATGTTTGAAAGGTTAACACAGTTGGAAACTTACACCTGATTTCAAAACTTACTACAAAGCAACAGTAATCAAGACAGTGTGGGACTAGCAATACAATGGACATACAGCTCAATGGAATAGAACTGAGAATCCAGAAATAACACTGTAATTTATGGTCAATTGATTTTCAACAAAGATGGTACAACAATTCAAAGGGGAAAGAATAGTCTTTCAAAAAATGGTGCAGGAACAACTAAATACCTACCTGTGAAAGAAGGAAGTTGGACATGCACTTCACACCACAGGAAAAAGTTTACTCAAAGTGGGTCACAGAGATAAATGTAAGAGCTACACCTATTAAACTATTAGGAGAAAACATAGGATTCAATATTGATGGGCTTGAAGAAGGCAATAATTTCTGAGATATGATCCAAAATTACAAAAAAAGGAGATTGGACGTTGTCAAAATTAAAAAAACTTTTTTAATTCAAGGGACACCATCAAGAAAGTGAATAGACACCTACAGAATGGAATATATTTGCAAATTATATATATATATATAACTCTTACAATTCAATAATAAAAATAACACAATTTTATAAATGGCAAAGGATCTGAATAGACATTTATTCAAAGAAAATATGCAACTGGCCAATAAGCACATGGAAATGTGCTCAAAATCATTAGCCATCAAGGAAATGCTTGTCAAAACCACAATGAGATATCACTTCAAACATAGTGGGATCAAAATAATCAGAAAGATATTGTTATTCCTAATAAGTATTGTCAAGGATATGGAGAAATCAGAACAGTCACACACTGCTGATGAAATATATAAAATGATGAAGCCACTTTGGAAAACAGTTTGGCAGTACCTCAAATGGTCAAACACAGAGTTACCATATGACCTAGCAGTTACACTCTCAGCTACATACTTCAAGAAATAAAAACATATGTCTATACAAAAACTTGTGCATGAATGTTCATAGTATTATTCACAATAGCCAAAAGTAGAAACAACCCGAATGCTCCCTACTGATGCATAGATAAGTAAAATATACTATATCCATACAAAGGACTATTATTTTCCAATAAAAGGAATAAAATACTAACACGACATAGGTGAACCTTCAAAATACTATGCTAAGTAAAAGAAAGCCAGTCAGAAAAGACTACATAAGGTATGGTTCTATTTATATAAAATGTTTTTAATAGAGAAATGATTAGTGGTTGCCAAGTTTTGGCAGGAGGAAGGAATAGAGACTGACTGTTAATGTGTATGGGTTTCTTTTAAGGAGATAAAAATGTTCTAAAATTGGATTGTTGTAAACATCACACAACCCTGTGAATATACTAAAAATTGAATTATACAATTTAAATTGGTGAACTGTATGGTATGTGAATTATACCTCAATGAAACTGTTTAAAAATGATGCACAATTATATCCTAATTTTTGATCTACTTACACATTACCTCTAAAGGTGGCTTGACCACAGGTCCACCCTTGACATTTATAAGTCTAGGACAGGAGTCAAAATGGAGTTCCATCTACCATATATCCAAATATATAAAAGTTATAAAGTGAGTGAACAAAACTCCTAGCTAAAACATGTTCTTTCCTCCCACTTAACAAATGTACCTCTCAAAAGCTAAACATTTTAAAAAATACATAAGACAATTATTTTTGTATGACTGAAAGGGAACTATGAAAGATGACCAAATTAAAGCAGTATTGTTTCTCTGAGTTTTTAGATAAATCAACATTTGTATGCATAATAAATACATATATATGAGTACACGTGAATATATGTAATTCAAAATTTTATATATATTTATTCCATAAAATCTACTTTTTCTTGCCTTCATTCCTGCAAAGTCACCAATTACATGGCTATAATTAAGATATACACATAATTTGTGTTCTAGTAACAGTAAAAATTTAAAGAATTTTTTAAAATGTCATGATGTTCAAAACTCAAGATGGATTAAAAACTTAAATGTAAGACTTGAAACCATAAAAATTGTAGAGGAAAATCTTGTAAAAATTCTTCTGGACATTAGCCAAGGCAAAGAATGAATAAGACCCCCAAAGCAAAGGCAACAAAACCAAAAATGGACAAATGGGACTTTTAATTAAACTTAAAAGCTCCACAGCAAAAGAAATAATCAACAGAGTAAATAGACAACCTACAGAATGGGAGAAAATATTTGCAAACTATGCATCTGAAAAAGGACAAATATCCAGAATCTACAAGGAACTCAAACAACTCAGCAAGAAAAAAACATACAACCCCATTAAAAAATAGGCAAATGACATGAACATTTTTCAAAAGAAGATACACAAATGGCCAACAAACATATTAAAAATGCTTGACATCACTAATCATCAGAGAAAAGCAAATCAACCCACAGTGAGATATCACCTTGCCCCAGTCAGAATAGCCATTATTAAAAAGTAAAAAAACAATAGGTGTTGAACAGACGCAGTGAAAACGGAATGATTATACAACTGTTGGTGGGAAGGTAAATTAGTGCAACCTCTATGTAAAACAGTATGGAGATTTTTCAAAGAACTAAAAATAGATTTACCATTTGATCTAGCAATCCCACTACTGGGTATTTACCCAAAGGAAAAGAAGTCATTATCAAAAAGATGCCTACACTCGTATGTTTATCACAGAACAATCCACAGTTGCAAGATATGGAGTCAACGTAAGTGTCCACCAACTGATGAGACAATAGAGAAACTGATACGTGTGTGTGTGTGTTCACGCGTCTGTGTGTGTGTATACACACACTGTGTAATAGTATTCAGCCATAAAAAAGAATGAATTAATGCATTTTGCAGCAACTTGGTGGAACTTGAGGTCATCATCCCAGGTGAAGTAACTCAGGAATGGAAAATCAAATACCACGTGCACTCACTTATAAGTGAGAGCTAAACTGTGGGCACACATGATCATACAGAGTAGACAGAGTAGAATAATAAACAGTGAAGACTCAAAGCTGCGAGGGATAAAAAGTTACCTATTAGGTACAATGTACGCTATTTTGGTGATGGGTACACTAAATGCCCAGACCTCGCAGCTATACAATATATACATGTAACAAAACTGCACCGGCACCCTCTAAATATATTGAAAGGAAAAAATTAAATATGTTTTAAACTGTCTGAAATTCTAGTATTCTATGTTCTTTTTTAATTTTTATTTTTCTTATTTTCTTTTTTTTTTAAGATGGAGTCTCACTATGTTGGCCAGGCTGCAGCGCAGTGGCTATTCACAGGCATGAATCCACTACTGATCAGCACGGGAGTTTTGACCTGCTCCATTTCCAAGCTGGGCCGGTTCACCCCTCCTTAGGCAACCTGGTGGTCCCCCGCTCCCGGGAGATCACCATATTGATGCCGAACTTAGTGCGGACACCCTATTGGCACAGTGCACTACAGCCCAGAACTCCTGGGCTCAAGCCATCCTCTCGCCTCAGCCTCCCGAGTAGCTGGGACTGTAATCCCGTACAAACACACACCATCATGTCCGGCAGCTTCCCATATGTTCTTTAATAAAGTTTTGTGGGAGTTCATGCTTTGTAGGA
>CAUYRT010078920.1:0-67937 GCA_963574885.1 Lepilemur ruficaudatus
ATAAAAAAAATACAAAAAGTCATGTATAAATAAACGGTACAAATAAAAACAACAAAAAAAAAAAAAAAAAAAAAAAAAAAAAAAAAAAAAAAGATAAGAAAAGGAACTCCAATACACCTGTCAAAAGACTTCTTAGTGAAAACCTTATAGGCCAGGAGAGAGTAGCATGACATATTTAAAATGCTGTGGGAAAAAACCTTAACCCTAGAATATTATTGTTTGCAAACATCTCCATCAAATATGAAGGAGAAATAAAGACTTTCCCCCACAAAAAAAAGCTGAGGAATTTCATCAACACCAGATCTGTCCTACAAGAAATGCTAAAGGGAGTTCCTCAATCTGAAAGAAAGGACATTGATGAACAATAAGAAATCATCTGAAGGTATACAACTCACTAGTGCCAGTAAGTACACAAATACAGAATATTCTATTGCTATAATGGCAGTGTATAAACCACTTATATCTTATTTAAAAGACAAATCTGTCAAAAATAACTACAACAGCTTCTTGAGTGATAGATAGTATAAAAAGATGTGGATGGAAACATCAAAGAGTTAAAAAGTGGGGGGTGGAGTTAAAGTGTAGAATTTCTGTTCAATTTCTCTTTGCCTGTTATTTTGTTGTTTGTAAGCAAAATTGCCATATCTTTAAAATAACTGGTTATATATATTTTTTGCAAGCATTATAGTATCCTCAAATCAAAAAACCTACCACAGATACACAAAATGTAAAAAATCAGAAATTAAAGCATGCTACCAGAGAAAATCACTTTTAACAAAAGAAGACAGGAAGGAAGGAAGGGAGGGAGGCACGGAGGGAGGGAGGAAAAGAGGACCATAAAACAACCAGAAATCAAATAACAACATGGCAGGAGTGAGTCCTCACCTGTCAATAATAACATGGAATTTAAATGGACTAAACTCTTGAATCAAAAGACATAGAGTGGGTGAATCAATTTAAAAAGTAAGAGCCAACTATATGTTGTCTGCAAGAAACACACTTTACATGTAAAGACACATATAGATTGGAAATAAAGGAATGGAAAAAGCTGTTCGATGCAAATGAAAACCAAAAAAAGAGCAGGAGTAGCTAGCTATACTTCTATCAGATAAAATATATTTCAGGATAAAAACTGTAAAAAGAGACAAAGAAGGCCATCATATAATGATAAAGGGCCAGTTCAGGAAGAGGATATAATAATTCTAAGTATATATGCACTCAACACTGGAGTATCCTGATATATAAAGCAAATATTACCACAGTTAAAAAGAGAGACAGACCCTAATACAACACAAGAATCCCTGGAGACCTCAACACTCCATTTTCAGCATTGGATAGATCATCCAGACAGAAAACCAACAAGGAAACATTGGACTTAATCTGTACTGTAGATCAAATGGACCTAATGTGTATTTACAAAACATTTCATCCACCAGCTGCAGAATGCATGTTCTTCTCCTCAGCTCATGGATAATTCTCAAGGATAGACCATATGTTAGGTCACAAAACAAGCCTTTCAGAATTTTTTAAAAATTGAGATCATACCAAATATTTTCTCTGACCACAATGGAATAAAACTAGAAATCAATAACAAGGGAACATTGAAAACTATACAAACATATGGAAATTAAACAATATGCTCCTAAATGACTAGTGGGTCAATGATGAGATTACGAAGGAAATTAAAATACTTCTTAAAACAAATAAAAATGAAAACACAACATATCAAAACCTATGGTACATAGCAAAAGTAGTAATAAGAGGAAAGTTTATAGCAATAAATGCCTATACCAAAAGAGTAGAAAAACTTGAAATAAACAACCTAATGATGCATTCCAAAGATCTAGAGAAACAAGAGCAAACTAACCCCAAAATTAGTAGAAGAAATAAAAAATCAAAGCAGAAATAAATGAAATTGAAACCAAAAAGTACAAAAGATCAATGAAATCAAAAGTTTGTTTTTTGTAAAAATAAACAAAATCGACACACCTGTAGCCAGACTAAGAAAAAAAAAGAGAAGACATAAATAAATATATATATACACAGATATATCAGAGATGAAAAAGGAGACATTACAATCAATACCACAGAAATTCAGAGGATCATTAGAGATTACTATGAGCAACTATATGTCAATAAATTGGAAAGCCTAGAAGAAATGGATAAATTCCTAAACACGTACAACCTACTAAAATTGAACGAGGAAGAAATCCAAAACCTGAATAAACGAATAACAGTAACAAGACAGGAGCAGCAATAAAAAGTCTTCCATCAAAGAAAAGCCCAGGACTTGATGGCTTCACTGTTGAATTCTACCAAGCATTCAAAGAACTAATACCAATTCTACTTAAACTATTTCAAAAAATCAAGGCAGAGGAAGTACTCTTAAACTCATTCCACAAGGCTTTTATCACCCCGATACCAAAACCAGATAAAGGCACAACAAAAAAAGAAAACTATAGGCCAATATCTCTGATGAACATAGGTGCAAAAATCCTAAACAAAATACTAGCAAACTGAATTCAACAACACGTTAAAAAGATTATTCATCATGATCAAGTCGGTTTCATCCCAGGGACGCAAAGATGGTTTAACATACGCAAATCAATCACTGTGTTATGTCATATCAACAGAACGAAGGACAAAAACCATATGATCATTTCAATTGATGCTGAAAAAGCATTTGAGAAAATTAAACATCCCTTCATGATAAATACTCAAAAAGCTAGGTATAGAAGAAACTTACCTCCATACAATTGAAGCCATATATGACAGACCCCATCATACTGAATGGGGAAAAACTGAAAGCCTGTCCTCTAAAATCTGGAACAAGACAAGGATGCCCACTTTCACCAGTGTTATTCAACACAGTGCTGGAAATTCTAGCTGAAGCAATCAGACAAGAGAAAGAAATAAAGGGCATCCAAATTGAAGAGAAAGAAGCCAAATTATTCTTGTTTGCAGACAATATGTTCTTATATCTAGAGAAACCTAAAGACTCCACAAAAAACTTTTAGAATTAATAAGCAAATGCAATAAAGTTGTAGGATACAAAATAAACATACAAAAATTAGTAGCATTTCTATATTCCAGCAGTAAATAATCTAAAAAAGAAACAAAAAAGTAATCTCACATATAATAGCTACAAATAAAATAAAATACCTAAGAATAAACTTAACCAAAGAAGTGAAAGATCTCTATAATGAAAACTATGAAACATTTATGAAAGAAATTGAAGAGGACACAAAAAAATGGAAAGATATTCCATGCTCATAGATTAGAAGAATTGATATTTTTAAAATGTCCACACTACCCTAAGTAATCTACAGATTCAATGCAATCCTCACCAAAATACTAACAACATTCTTTGGAGAAATATAAAAAATAATCCAAAAATTTATGTGGAACCACAAAAGACCCAGAATATCCAAAGCCATCCTGAGCAAAAGGAACAAAACTATGGGGATCACATTACCTGATTTCAAATTATATTACAGAGCTATAGTAATCAAAATAGCATACTAATGGCATAAAAACAGACACATAGACCAATAGAACAGAATAGAGAACCCAGAAATAAATCTACACATCTATAGTGAACTTACCTATGACAAAGTTCCCAAGAACATATAGTGGGGAAAGGACAGTCTCTTCAATAATTGGTGCTGGGAAAATTGGATATCTATATGCAGAAAAATGAAACTAGACCTTTATCTCTTGCCATACACAAAAATCAAGTCAAAATCTTAAATCTAAGGCCTGAAACTATAAAACTACTAAAAGAAAACATTGGGGACATGCTTCAGAACATTGGTCTGGGCAAGGACTTTTTGAGTAATTCCCCCAAAGCACAGGCAACCAAAGCAAAATTGGACAAATGGGATCATATCAAGCAAAAAAACTTCTGCACAGCAAAGGAAACAATCAATGAAGTGAAGAGACAACCCACAGAATGGGAGAAAATATTTACAAACTACCCATCTGACAAGGGATTAATAACTAGAATATATAAGGAACTACAACAACTCAATAGGAAAAAAATCAAATAATCCAATTAAAAAATGGACAAAGGATCTGAATAGACATTTCTCAAAAGAAGACATACAAATGGCCAGCAGGTATGTGAAAAAAATGCTTAACATTATTAGTCATCAGAGAAATGCAAATCAAAACTACAATGAGATATCACCTTAGCCCAGTTAAAATGCCTCATATCAAAAAGACAGGCAATAATGAATTTGATAGAATATTATTCAGCCATAATAAAGCAGGAAATCCTGTCATATGCTACAACGTGGATGGACCTTGAGGACATTATGCTAAGTGAAATAAGCCAGTCACTGAAGGACAAATACTGTATGATTCCACTTATATGGGTATCTAAGGTAATTAACTCATAGAAACAGAAAGTAGAATGGTGCTTGCCAGAGAGTGGGAGGAGGTGGGAATGGAGAAATTTTGTTCAATGGGTATTGATTGTCAGCTATGCAAAATGAAAAAGTCCTAGAGGTCTGCTGTACAACATTGTGTTGATAGTTAACAATATTGTACTATACACTTAAAAATTGATTAGGTGGGTAGATCTCATGTAATATATTTTTAACCACAATAAAAATGCTTACAGAATGCCACATTTAGATTTCCTCATAGATGAATTCACAATTCACCCCTCTCCCCTTGTGCAGTGTCATATGTAACAAATGCAGTCCTTAAATTCAGGCAGCCCTGAGTTCCATTCTCAAATCTCAGAGATTATGCAATGTTGGGCAAATTACCCTTTCTGATACTCAGTTTTATCTTTTGTGAAATCACATAATGGTGCTTGCCATAGAGTTAGATCTAAATAACAGATAGTTTATTACCTTATTTCATTACTAGATCACAAATAAAATATTTGGCAGGCAACATCTTATTGTGTGGGTTACAGGGCCCTTTGTCTTTTCTTTCACCCTCTCTGGAAATTGCATTTGTGTGTGTGAAAATTTATTCTTACGGGATGGATATATATACACACATATACATATATATACGTGTATATATAATTTCTTCTTTAGAAATGCTGGTCTATATATGGGTGCAATGATTATCATTAAAGCATTTATAAAGCACTTATTAATCTTTAGTGATTCAAGTAGATACAAAACATTTCCTTCCTTTAAAGGATTTCAATTCTACCAGGGAAGAAGAATATACTAATATTATTTACTAATACAGTATTAATGTTATTTACTATTAACTTATTAATATTAAAACTTCAAATACAAATACCATTCTAGTTAATCCAAAGACTAACAATCCAAAGGGAACAGTAGCCAATAAAAGGTTCAGTGGGTCAGAAGACAAAGCAGTCACTGAGAACTGGGTCTTAAGTCTCACCAGGGAGATGTGATTTGAGGATAGCTGGTGGGTCGGTGTCCCACCCAATGTGGGACAAAGAGTGCAGTGTGGGTTGATGGTTTTAGGTGGGACACGCTGTGATCTTAGGTAATACGTGAACATGGCTTCACAGAGCAGTGAGCCCCTCTGTCACAGAGGCAGTGCAGAGTGGCACTGAGAGAATAAACACCACTGAGAGTGCCTGGGTTTGAATTCTATCTCAGCCACTTTTTAGCTATGTGACCTTAAAAAAACTGCTTCACCTCTTTGTGCCTTTTTCCCATCTGTAGAATGGAGATTATACTACTACTACCTCCTAAGGTCACTGTAAGGATTAGATAAGTTAATAGATAAATTACTTAGAACAAGCCAGGCACCTGGTAAGTCTATGCATGCATTTGCTAAATAAAAATAAATACATAAGTAATCACATTGGGAGGAAGCTATTTCCTTTTCAGTTCTCTTTCAATCCTTGCAATGAAGTCAAAGATAAAGTCTCCATCTGGTGCTAGAATAACTTTAGCACCTCTCTGGCCTTTGCCAGTCTCCCCCTGCAAGAAAAAGAAAATATCTCAGGCTCAAGCTTTGATAGGAGATAATATTGCAACAGCACTTAGTAACACTTTTATTGTCATGATATTATTTTTTATAGTTATCTTTTATTTGGATCAAATTATTCTGGTATTCTATTTATGGTAGTTATATATAGTTTTCTTTAAAATAAATTTAGTAAAAGTTTTGAATAAATTTAAAGGAGATAATTTATACTTAAAGGCAATAAATAATCAAATAGGTAACAACAACAGAAAGGTGGTTTCTTAAAGACTGAAGTTTAGAAAGCTTTGGATGAAAGCAAAGGCACAAAACCACTAATTCAGAGACAAAGAAGGAGAGAGTTCTGTTCTTCAGTGTTGTGCGTTTTGCATGGTTTTTTTAGACAAAATGGCCTCAAGCTCCTCCTGTATCCATTTAGGCAAAGTGCATGGTTTTGTCTGCCTTCCAAAATCGCCACTCTCTTCATCTAAGACATACTGTCAAATAGGAGTGGGCAGGGAATGTAAGCACTTTGTATTGTTGCTTGAGTGGACCTCTTCTGTCTTCCGAAAAGTGTTTGGTCCAGCTATCTGAGGAGTTCCACTAATTGCCTCATTAGGCAATCTCAACATAGAAACAATATTTAAGTACATCAGTGCAACTCCTGGGTATGTGTAGGACTTAATAGCAGATGAAGCCAAATGAGCTGAAATGGAAAATTTATTTCTTTTTTAATAAACATTCTTAAATTCTCATTAAAAAAAAAGACTAGACAATTCATGCTTTCCAGCAAGATGTAGTTTTTCTTAAGTTGTAAATGCTTCTGAGCCATTTAGAGAAGCTTTGAAATATTTTCTGCAAATTATCCTAACATTTTCAAGCATGGGCTACTTAATAAGAGCTTCACTTCTTAAGTTAAATGTGAATCATGACAGCAAAATGCACAATATATGCATGTAAATTTATATGTAATGCATACTTTCATAAAGGAGAAGAATGGCCTTTTTTAAAAAAATATTTAAGGCTTTTAATAGGTAGGTTAAAAATATTCCCAACAATGGTTACTAAAGTCCACTTGATTTTATAGTTGTCTAATGTAAGTGTTGTCCCCAAGTCAGGGGACGCTAGGACTAGAAACACCAGGAGAACCAGAGAGAAGCAATCTGCTGCCATGCATTTATGTGTTTCAAATTGGTCATTGGAGGAAAGGGTGACTGAAGGACAAAGAGCCTTCAGAATCCTCTAAAACTGAGCTGTGTTAATATTTGGAATTTCTCACCTTTCCCATCCTGCCGCATCTACCTGACCCCCAGCATCTAATCACCTCACACCTAGATTATTACAACCTTCTCCAAACTGGCTTCTTGCTGTTAGTTTCTCCCCAACTTTACCACCTTTCCATCTTGTGCTTGCTGGAGACTGATCTTCCTAAGCTCCTGTCTATACCTTGTCACTTCCTTCCTCTAAAATCTCTTCCAGTTGCTCATTGCCTTAGGATGCAGTTCCAACTCCCTGGCTTTGCTTTCATCAAGTGCAATAATCCAGTTTCAGCTTCTTTGCTGGTGTTTTCTTCCCCTTTTCTTTACACTGAACTCTCTACTCCAGCCAGACCTTCCTGGGGTTCCTATTGCTCCTTCCCACATATGCCTTGCACATTCTGGCTTTGCTGAGGCTGATTTCCTACCTACGTATCCTCCTTAATTCATGCACACTCCACTATCCAACATGGCCCGCCCAAGTTAGACTCCTGCCATTTAGGCTGGAAGGGCCCCTGCAGCCCAGAGCAAAACCAAACCTTCCACTCAGCTGATTCTCTCTGTGGCAGTTTCTTTCTGTACCATGGATTGCCATTTAAATGTTTATGTCGGTTTATTGTCAAGTATTTTGTAATATATTCAAAGCTACTGAAGGGCAGAGGCCATCTCATAGCATTTGATGTGCCTTGTTTATAACGGGTGCTCAATAAATCAATTGATTGATTATGTACTTTGTTGATTTGTCCTTGTAAAAACAATTAGTTACCATTTTGGACAACTATTAGAAGCCCCTAAATTTTTGAAGAGTTTTCTGGGGACTCTATAGTGTGTTATAAGAATGAAATTTTAAGTTTTTCTTAGTTTTGAGCTTCCGTAGAACCTAATACAGTGTGGTAAAAACAAGCATAGTCAATAAATTTTGACAGAAAGGACCAATGAATGAATGAATGAATCACTGAGTTTGATTTTCCATTTGCAGCCTGCTCCTTAGTCCATCTTGTCTGTAAGACCTCTTTATTCTATGCCTCTGAAAGTTCACTATAAAATGATGTAATTTTATTTTTTAAATTTATATTTTGTGATTATAGCAATCCTCAAATCCACTCCCATATTTTTATATGTGCAAAAATCTCTGATTAATAAAGCATGTAAAATTTATCTTCATCATCACTGCAACCTAACTAATAAAAATCTTTGCTGGGATTTTTATCTACCACAAATTTGTGTTGGAGTCACAAAAATCAAATGATCTTTTTTGTATAGGATCTGCTGTTTGACTGTTTACTTTGAAGATATATGTGTGCCCACTGGTGGTTGAAGAAGAAATTGATACAAGTGTTTGGCATATTAAGTTGATAGTATAAAATGGCCAACTTTAAAAGACTGAATCCTTTGATCACATAATTCTATTTCACAGACTTAGAAAATTATCATGAATGTACACAGACATTTAACTCTGAGAATGTTCATCTCAGCATTGTTTCAAATACAAATAATTGTGACCAACATAAATGTTGGTTCATAAATTGGAGAAATTGGGGTAAATAATTTTTATGTACTCACATAATGAAACACATGCATTTATTAAAAATAATTTTTAGGATTTTACATAACTAAAATAGCAAGAGGTCCACAGAAAACTATAGTTTTTAAAAGCATATAACAAGATAGTATGTTTTTAATTCATTTTAATAAAATTAAATTATATACTGAATATATAGACCTCAAAATGTTAAGAATGGTTACATCTGATAGGTGGAATTATGTGAGTTTTTTTCTTTTTGTATATATGTATATGTTCTAAATTTTTTTAAAAATAGATATGATAGTTTAAATATGGGAAAAAATAAATAAAAGATTATGGGTGTTTACTTCATGTTTCATTATCCAGCAACATTTTATTTATTTTCTGGCTCACCATTTATAAACTGTAATATCTATTACCAAGCAAATATTTTAACAAAGCATTGTAAGACTACTGTCACTGTTACTGCTACTAAAAACTATTGCCCTCAAAGAGCTTCCAGTTTTTAACAATCTTATATGGATTTAGACAGTCAAATTTAGAAGATAAAAAATAAAGTTTGAGCATACAAAAAGTTGTTTTTTTTTTTAATATGGTCTTTTATTGTGCCTTTGTAAAAGATAGAGATAGAAAGATCTTTAAAATGTAATTCCAGGGAGGGAATTCTGATACCTGTAGAAAATAATATTCTAAAATAGAGTTTACTGTAGTTGATAAAAACCAAGGATCAACTTCCTCTGGGAGGCAGACGGCGACTGTTTTCAACTACCTGGAGGGGCTTTGAGACATGGGAGATTCAGTTTTTGCAACTCAGAAATTTCAAACACAGTCAGGACAAATAAAAAATACTATACATGTCACTTGCTCTTTTTGCTTTTTGTGTCTCTTCCTCTGTGTCTTTTTCTTTTCTTTAGGTCTCTCTTCTTTCATCTTCTGTCTTTTTTATTCTCTGGCCTACTAGAAATGACTAAGTTAATACCCACCAGAGTGAAGTACTCATGCATGATTAAAAAAATAATTACCCTCTGTTTTTTACTTTTCTGTCTTGTTGACATCTCTTATCAAAGTTTGGGTTTATGGGGCCCAGTTCTCCCAGACTGAGGTCCCTCTCTGACTATAAGTTAGGCACATTGGGAGGTACATTAACTCTTTCCTGCTACTAAGGGACCATTCCGTATGATGCTTCAATGGACTCATTATCATTTATTTACACTGAGCCCAATTCTTCCCAGTCTAGGGGGTGAGCAGGCTGACAGGGAGATCTGTGTGCACACACCTTGGGCAGCTTTCCTGAAGGGACAAGTTGGGGGGAGACAAATCCTTGCCCTCTCTTCCACATGCTTTTCTAGCATGCTCCTCTCTTGAGGATGATGAAATCCATTATTTTACTTGCTCCCCTTAAGATTTGGAAGTTTTTTTTTTCTTTTAGCAAAAAGACTGCAAAAGATGGTGGTAGGGGCAATCCCATCAGAAAAACTGGAATCCTACAGGTTACAGTTTGAACACATCCAGGTAATTGAGACTATTTACTACTACAAAGGGAGCAGATGGCCATTGAGCAATGATGCAGATTGAGAAGCAGTAAGGGCTGGTGTGAGAAGCCCACGAGGGCAGACTCCTAGCCCTTCCGTCTGTATGAAAAATAGGAGAGTCATAAACATCAAACTGTGAAAGCCACATGAACAAGTGACTAAAAGTAGCAGTCACCTTTAAAGGGGGGACCTTTGCTATGAACAGCAGACAAGGAGGACTAGCACGACAATTTAGGAGAACCACACCCATACTTGATCAGTTTCTCTGGATAAATCTAATCCACTGACCCAACACCCTAGTGTCTTCCACCAGGAGCCTCACTTTCCCGCTGACACTGCGCGTGTTCGCCAGCCATTGGCTGAACCACAGAGTATGGAATCAGAGCTCTCTGGTAGAAAAGATTGCTCTACTTTTGCAGAGGGCTTTGTGGGCTTCTCTTAGCCTCTGAGAATTCCAGCGCATTGCTGTGAAAACTTAGGGTTAACATCTTTTGCATCAAGAATGGTGTCACTTAGTCTCTTAGTTCCATCTACTTACACAGCAGGCAGCTTTGCATTTGGTTGTAAAGAAGAAATGCCCCAGTAGGTTTTCCTTCTATGCAGAGAAAGTGTGCTTCTGGCCCTTTGTGGGTCAGACAGAAATTGGGGGGTGGCGAGCCGAGGGAAAGGGTCTCCCAGGCATCCTTCACTGCAGCCCCCTAACTAAGGAGAAGCCAGAATTCACCAGTGTCCTCCATAAATAATCATGCTTTGTTCTGAATTGAATGGAAAAATGTTGATTTTTTAGAAAATGTTTATTTACAAATCCATTTACTTTGCTGTTTTTCCCCCCTCTGGAACTTGGAAACATGAATTATGGTTTTTCTTAGTTGCTGCATCAGGACTGAGTTTGGAAAAGCACTTGAGGAAAAAGAAGGATCAAAAAGAAACGAATAAAGAAAGGATGGAGGTTGGCAGAACAGCATCTATGCTCAGAGGTGAAGTGAGTCGGAAAGCGGTCAGAAAAAGCAAAATGGAAGCCAGCCCTGTGACATTAATTTGACTCTCTCGGACATGGTATTTGAGGTTAAATCAAAGTCCAGTATGCTTATGGATGGCACTATTGGATCTGATGGCATTAAGCAGTCCATACGATTTTGGGGAATGATACATCGAAAGGTTCATTGCTGTTGCACAAAAACTATCATTGTTATTTTAAGCTTAAGTTCTATTTGGGCTGGAAGAATTGTCCATTGCCTGGAAATAACTACTGTAGCCACAGCCGCCACCCGTCAGCAGGAATATCTGCCAACTGCTTTCCCTGGGGAGCAATTCTGGGTCCTGGGATAAGTACAAATTTTATTTATTATTTCAACTGCCCAGAGGAATTGTTTAAAGGGGGCATTGTGGATATAGAGGTGGTTTGCTTTGTTTCCAACGTCAGCTTCCAAACTTCAGTGTATAATAAGCATATCACCTGGGGAGTTTGTTACAATGCAGATTCTGGAGCCCCACCCTACAAACTCTGATTTGGTGGAAGTGTAATGGGAACAAAGGATCTGTAATTTTAACTAATAGCCCAAGCGATGCTTGCAAAATGATGTGCAGACCACATTTCACGAAGCACTGGTTTGTGAATATTCAATCAGTATAATCTTATGAAAAAAGACTTCTGTTCTGACCATTTATAGTGTTAAATTTTTCTAGCTACTCCCTAGTGTAAATCTGGCAGAACAATGATGTTCTGAGTACAGCCCTTAATGAGAGATGTCACTATGAAATGCTACATAATATTGCAATGAAAACAGTGTGTTGAGTCTAAGTGCTCCCTTCCTTCTCTCCTTCCTGGAGTCAGATTATTTCAGCAACAGCAGCACTTACCTGGCCATTGAGACCTTCAACTTTAGACACAGCTCTGTCTTGGCCATGTGACCTCCTTTCAAGCATGAGGTCTCTTAGCAATGGCAAGTGGAAAGATGGTTTCTTGAAGAGTTCAGAACTCTTTTTACCCCCATTACTTGATGTAGCATTTCTTTGTTCAAATAACCCAAGTGATAGTTTCATCCTGTCTTGTTTTTTTGATATTGGAGCTCTGTTGAATGATGTGTCACACAATGGCAAACTAAATAAGATATTTGCAAATGTTTTAGTGTAGAAAGAGATTGCTCTTTTAAAAATGACTTTATTGAGACATGATTGTAATACAAAAAGCTGTACACATTTAATATACGTAACTGGATGAGTTTGGAGATAAGCCTACACCCTGAAACCATCATCAAAATCTATGCCATAAACCTATCCATTACTACCAAAATTTTCTTCTTGCTCTCATTTATTAGTATTATTGTTGTGTGTGTGATAAGAACACAACATAGTACATACCTTCTTAGCAAATTTTCAAGTATCCAATGCAATATTATTAACTATAGGCACGATCACATTTAGGTTGTTTCTGTGTCTTGGATATTGTGAACAGTGTTGCAATGAACACGGGAGTGTAGCTATCCCTTCTAGAACCTGATTTCAATTTCTTTGGCTATATACCCAGACATGTAATTGCTGGATCATATGATAGCTCTATTTTTGATTTCTTGAAGAACCTTCATATTACTTTCTATCATGGCTGCATTAATTTACATTCCCACCAATAGTATGCAAGGGTTCTTTGTTCTCCAAATCCTTGCTAATATTTGTTATCTTTTGTTTTTGATAATGACCATCCTAACAGGTATGAGGTGATATCTCACGATGGTCTTAATTTGTATTTCCCCTATGATTAGTGATGTTGAGCACCTTTTCATATACCTATTGGCCATTTGTATGTCTTCTTTGGAGAAATGTCTATTCAGGCCTTTTTCCCATTTTTAAGTCAGGTTATTTGGGTTTTTGCTATTGAGTTGTAGGAGGTACTTATATATTTTAGATATTACTCCTTATCAAATACATGGTTTGCAAACATTTTCTTCTATTCCATAGGCTGTCTTTTCAGTCTGTTGATTGCTTCCTTTGTTATGCAGATTTTTAGCTTGATGTAGTCCCACTTGTCTATTTTTGCTCTTGTTGCCTTTTTGTTGTCATAGCCAAGAAATCATTGCCAAGGCCAATGTCAAGAAGCTTTTTTCCTATGTTTTATTCTAGGAGTTTTATGATTTCAGAACTTACATTTAAGTCTCTAATATATGTTGTGGGTTTTTTTATGCATGGTGTAAGATAAGGATCCAATTTCATTCTTTGCGTGTGGATATCCAGTTTCCCAACACCGTTTACTGAAGAGGCTATCCTTTGTTCATTATGTATTCTTGGCATCCTTTTGAAGATGAGTTGACCATATATGTGTGGATTTATTTCTGGGCTCTTGATTCTCTTCTACTGGTGTATATATCTGTTTTTATACCAGTGCTATCCTGTTTTTTCAAGATTTTATTTTTTTAGAGAAGTTTTAGGTTCACAGCAAAATTAAGAATAAAGTAAGAGATTTCCAGTACACCCTCTGCCTCCACTTATGCATAGCTTCCTTCAATATGAACATCCCCCACCAGAGTGGTACATTTGTTACAGTTGGTGCATCTACACTGATACATCATAATCACACAAAGTCCACAGTTGACTTAGGCTCACCCTTAGTGTTGTACACTCTGTGGGTTTAGACGAATGTATAATGACATATATCCACAATTAAAGTGTCATACAGAGTATTTTCACTGCCTTAAAAATCCTCTGTGTTCTGCCTAATCATCTCTCCCCCACCCGAACCCCTGGCAACCACTGATCCTTTTGCTGGCTCCATAGTTTTGCCTTTACTAGAATACAGTATAGTTGAAATCATACAATGTGTAGACTTTTAAGACTGGCTTCTTTCACTTAGTAATGTGTATTTTAGTTTCTTCTATGTCTTTTCATAGTTTGATAGCTCATTCCTTTTTAGTGCTGAATAATATTTCGTTGTACCACAAGTTATATATTTGTTTACCTATTGAAGGAAAACTTGGTTGCTTCAAAGTTTTGGCAATTCCGAATAAAGTTGCTGTAAACATCCACGTGCAGATTTTGGTGTGGACATAAGTTTTCAACTCTTTTGGGTAAATAACAAGGAGCACAGTTGCTGGAGCCTATGGTAAGACTATGTTTAGTTTTGTAAAAAACAGGCAAACTGTATTCCAAAGAGGCTGTACCATTTTGCATTTCTATCAGCAATGAATGATAGTTCCTATTGTTCCACATCCTCATCAGCATGTAGTGTTGTCATTATTTTGGATTCTTGACATTTTAACAAGTATGTAGTAGTATCTCATTGTTGTTTTAATTTGCATTTTCCTGATAACATTGGCATGGAGCATCTTTTCATAGGCTTATTTGCCATCTGTGTATCTTCTTTGGTGAGATGTCTGTTAAGATCTTTGGCCCACTTTTTAATCAGATAGTTTGTTTTTTTATTGTTGAATTTTAAGAGTTCTTTGTAGATTTTGGAGAACAGCCCTCTACCACCTCTACAAACTCTGTGTGGTTTTGCCATTTATCACTATGTGGGAATGAACTAGTCACATTGTCACCTTGGACCTGAAATGGGGTAATGATGCCCAGTTAGTTCAGGTAGGAAAGAGGAGTGAATGAGATAATGTATGTGGAAGAGCTTTGCAGAAGAATGCTACGACCCATACCTTGTATTTACGAACTTCTCCAAGAAATTGAATGTTGGATTATAGAATATTTGTTCTTCTGTATATAGTTTTAGCCATAGAGTACTCTTGGGCCCTCTACCTCGAGGTGTTCTGAAATGTAAGCTTGAATTTATTAATCTCTTTAGTAGTCCTCAAAATAGGAAGAGAGAGGTCATAAAAACATAAACTGTGAGAGTGAATGCTTTATTCTAAAATCCAAGGCCTGCAGATTATTTGTAAGAATGTTCTCTGTATGATCAATGTATCAGTAAGGCCAAGCCCCCCTCTACCCTGCATCAAAACCAGTGCCCATAAATGAAACAAACCACGCCAATGTGGAGGTAGCAAGGAGGTCTTTTTTTCTTTTTTCTATATATATATTTTTACTTGTCTGGCTAATCTCTTTTCTATTTTTAGTAGAGGCGGGGTCTCACTCTTGCTCAGGCTGGTCTTGAACTCCTGACCTTGAGCGATCCTCCCGCCTTGGCCTCCCAGAGTGAATACTAGGATTACAGGTGTGAGCCACGATGCCTGGCTAGCAAGGAGGTCTTGAGTTCTGAAAATCAGAGAAGAATTCTGTTTTTGTTTTGTTTTGTTTTCTTTTCTTTTCTTATTTTTTGGGGGGCAGAGGCTCACACAGTCATCCTGGCTAGAGTGTAGTGGTGTCATAATAGCTCACAGCAACCTCAAACTCCTGGGCTTCAGCAATCCTCCTGCCTCAGTCTCCCAAGTAACTAGGACTACTACTATTACCATTCCTAGCTAATTTTTCTTTTCTTTTCTTTCTTTCTTTTTTTTTTTTTTTTGTAGAGAAAAGGTCTTGCTCTTTCTCAGGCTGGTCTTGAACTCTTGACCTCAAGCGATCTTCCTGCCTTGGCTTCCCAAAGTGGTAGAATTACAGGAGTGAGCCACTGTGCACCTCCCACCCCAGAGAAGAATTCTTAACCTTAATCCTATCTCCCATTCCTTTCCTCCCGTGACCTGTGCCTGTATCCTACTGGGCTGGGAAAAGTAGGGGAAACCAGAGGCCAATATTCAGTTCTCTCAACACTAGGTGGGATCCTTCGTTGTAAAGAGAGAAATTTCTGGCAAGCGCTTCTATCAAACCAGCCTATCACTGCCACTCAAACATCTTTTTCCCTCCCACTCATTGTCTCTCTGTTCTGTGACATCCTCTTTCCTTTATCATGGCCTTTCATGGTGTTGGTGCCCCGATAGTGCCTTAGTCTTGAACTCCTCTAAGGAGAGTCCCATGTCTTCTGTGTCCTTGTTTCCCCTAATGTCTGGGGCAGTGCTTGGGACAGAGAAGACACTCAGCTGCGGAATTGGATTTTCTGCCTCTGCACCTTGGTTCTGGGGTTGTCCTTGACCAATCCTCCTGGCCAAACTATATTCCTGCTCCTGGCTTCACTACTCCCTTCTTGAGCGTCAGTTTACCATTCAGGAAGACAATTTATATAAGGGGCCTGGCACATAAGAAGGTGCTTAGCAAACTTTATTCCTGCCCTTAGTGGCTCCTTTGATCACTTGGCTGTTAAAGGATGCTCCTCCTCTGAACTCACAGGAATTTTCGGTAGCTACCTGCATGTGTGCACCACAGACATCACAAATCCTTGACCATTACCATATGTCACATTAGGGATACTAAAACATCTTCAAATATTTATATGTGCATGTTATTTCTTTGCAAACTATTGTATTGAATCTTATACAAGTAGAAAATAGTAACATTGGGATTCTGCTTCTATATTCTTGAGGCTGTGACCAGATTCTGTCCTTTAGCCATCAACACTAGCCATCCCAAAAGAGAACAATACTTAGACCCCATGAATCCCATTTATTCCCTACACAGTCTTGGATGTCACAAAAACCCAGATGCTTAATAACATGTGTTTTTGAAGTTGTTGATAATGAAAGGTGGGAGTTCGAGGAATCGTGGAATGGGAAGCCTCTGTATTCCAGCCCTGGTCTTATTCAACATCCAGCCTGCACCCCCCCCACCACCACTACCACCACAATTCGTTTTTATCTGCAATGGTAAACGTGCTGCGGATACCTGCGGACAGACACCCAGGCCAGGAAAAGGCAGTATTTGTGTAGTTGTCTTCTAATAAGGTCAAAGGCGCAATGCATTATGCAACTCTGTGGGCAGCCAGACTCATTAAAGCGGGAGTGGGTTGTGGGACCTGTGTGAGGTATTCAGAGGCGGGGTTTCATTTGGGGTCTGTGCCTAGTGGGTGTCCGGGACTATCTGGGCAGAGCATGAATTGGGGGGTGGGAGGAGCATTCATGAAGCCATAGCCCTGGGCATCTGGGAGCCCTGCAGGGCCCTTTGCACTTCTGAATCTGAGGTTTGATTTCCACTAAAACTAGAAGCAAAGCAAAAAGCAAAGCCCCTGGTGCTGTTAGCAAACCCCAGTCACTTCCCTTTACCAAACCCTGCTGTGCTGCCTCCCCGGTTGGGGGTGGGTTTTCCTGTGGAGTGGAGCGTAGGCTGTGGAGGGAAGGTGAGCAAGGGTGTTGAGCAAGAGGAGAGCCCTGTAGGTGGCATTTGGTGCACTTCCTGAGCAGTGTGAGGCAAGAGCTGAAGGCCAAAGACTGACAGACTGACAGGCCTGATTGCCACTGGCATGAACTGCGCCAGGCAAGTGGAAGTGACTGAGAGATTGATTGATTTGTTTTGCTGAGGCTCCTTTGTGGTCTTCTGGGTGGATTTCTGGCCCCACCTCTCAGCCTCAAAGCCCTTGCTTTGCCTGCTGTTGCTTTTTTATTTGGGAGTAATGAAAATTTGTTATAAGCCTTCCCTTTCATCTGTACGTGGCAGGCTGTCACAGAGAAACGAGCCATTCTGCAGCCTCACTCCTGTCCAAATTGCTAAATGTTTTTTTTCCAATTGCTTCCCTAATGGGCTGGGATAATGGGAGCGGCATGCTCTCTGCCCACGCCGGAGATGCCAGCGCATTTGTCCAGCACACATGTGTGGTGGGCACCCGGCCCCTTCTGTCCATGGCAGGGCCAGGGCCTCGCAGTTGCGTGCTCGCTTGTGCACCTGCCCTGGCCCTTGAGACCGCCAGGGGCTCAGCATCCGGAGAAGGCGAGCCCCAGCCCACAAGGGGATTCTCACAAGGTGGCCCTCCCTGCAGGTAAGGCTCTGTGGAGGGGGTGGCTGATCCAGGCCAGAGCCCCAGACCTGGGTCCGCTAATGGACAGGCTGGGCCAACTTTTTATGGACTCCAGTTGCTGCTTTTCAGAGGGGAGGGCTCCAGAGCTCCCCACGGCCGCCTGTTCCGTGTGCTGCATGCTCAACTGTGGCTGACCCATAGCTTTACGAGCCTAAGTGCTTATCCAGGAACAGAAGTGAGGAGGTTATGTGTGATAAGAAAATAATTTGCCAAAACTGCAACAATAAAGAGGGCCTGGTGGGATCTCTTATGGTATGAATAGCCCCGAGCAGCTGCAGATTTCTCTCTGCTTTCACAATTATTTTCATTTTTAGAACAACTAAAAGCTAAATGCCTTGTACAGGCCTGGTGAATCTTGCTTCAGCTTCCAATCCAATGTTTCTTTCTCTTTCTGGGAATCTTAACATCCGTGCAGCCTGGACAGAATGTCCTTGGCATCGTGGCTTCAGCTGGTCGCTCCTTGGCCCGCTGACAACTGCACTGCCCTGCTGTAAAGCTGTACTCGCCCCGACCGAGCCCCCGGTGCAGAGAGCTCCAGCCATCCCCTCTGGGGCACTGGAACAGGTGCTCCTTTTGCTGAGCTCTGGAGGCAGGGAACTCTTCATCAGAAACCAGGGCCTTTGAAACGCAGCAGTTGTTCGGTTGACAGGGGACATGCATTTGACTTGAGCACGAATTATGCAGACACAGTCCTGCCTCTTCACAAGCAGAAGCACATGCTGAAGGCACCACCAGCACTTCCTGAGTGCCCACCCACCTTCTTTCCTTTGTGGGTGCTGACTGCTACCAGCATTTGCTTTCGTTATGCATCCTGTACAAATAGGTACAGAACCTGGCTCCTGTGCAGTGTCATGTAAGCGCACCACAGGCTGTGACATTGGACAGATCATAGCTCCATCAGTCAGTGCCTGTCCGTCCAGAATCCCCATTTCCTCTGTGGAAGGGGATAGAATAGCATCCTCCTCCCTGGATTGTGGGTGCTATTATTAATTAAATGAGAAAATAAACATAGAGCAACTGGCAGGGTGCTTGGTATCTTGTTAGCACTTAATGTATGTTAGCTATAATTATCAGAGCTACTCGTTCCTGAGCACTTTCAGTCTAGTCGGGAACATGCATGTGCAACCCAGAATGCTAGCCTAAAAGAGCCTATATTAAATGAACACAATAAATGAGTGAGGAAGACAATAAATGCTGCGTTAGAGAGAAGACCATCACTTAGGGCAGGTTTCCCAAATATGCCTCATGATTGAGATCGCCTGGGGCACTTATAAAAATCACAACCCCAGGACCTTTTCCCAGAGGTTATGATTTGTTTAATCTGTGATTGGGCCTTGAAATCAGAATCGAAGTCTTTTGGGTTATCAGAACATTTTTATACAGAAGATATTTAGAAAAGTACTGTCCCAAAGAAATATAATGTGAGCCACGTGTATAATTTAAATTTGCCTAGTAGTCATATCAAAAAAATCAAACAAAACAGGCAAAATTAATATTAATAATATATCTTATTGAACCCAATATATTCAAAATAGTATGGTTTCAACATGTAATCAATATAAAACAATTTAATGAAATATTCTACACTCCTATTTTCAAGTTAACTCTTCAAACTCTGGTGTGTGTTTCACACTTACAGCACATGTGAATTTAGACCCTAAAATCTCATCAGAAATGTTTGGTCTACATTTATACTTCATAAAATTTACAGTTGAAAAAGTAGATTTACATATCCAAATTGTTCCAAATATGCTTAAAAGTTTCCCAATAACTGAATTGGGTATTAGTTTTTAAGTTAAATTTAATTTAAATAAAATTAAGAGTTGAGTTCCTCAGTCTCATTAGCCACCTTTCAAGGGCTCAGGAGCCACATATGGCCGGTGGCTACCATGTTGGGCAGCATAGATTTAGACAGTTAGTATTTTATGGTAGTCAAGATCCTGTCTCCCTGTCTTATGTCAAGACTTTTTAGAGCAGAGGGAGGATGTATCGAGGAAGCATAGCAGTCAGGGAGCAGAAGTGTTCAGTTGGAACAGAAGTTTTATGTCAAGAGCAGTGGGAATGATGTTAGTGAAGGGTAGATGCCCTCCTAAACCAAATTCAGGCTTTATTGACTAGGCGAAGGAGGTCAAAGGTGGTTTTTGAGCAAGGCAAGGATGTGGGCAAAGCATTGTTTCAAGATTAACTTGACTCGATTGACTGCAGTAGGTGAGAGAATGGAAATGGGAAGAGTCATTGATAGTGTTAGCTATAGAAACCCAGGGGGGTAGGTGAAGAAGGAAAAACCCAAGATGCTTTTTAAGCTTTTCTTTTTTAAGTGAATGAATAAATGTAATGATAAAAATAAGGAAATTTGGAAGGAAAGCTGGTTCTGGAGAAAGAGGAACTCAATTTTGATTTGAAGATTTGGGCTTGATGTTAGACTGTCCTAATAGATGACTTGACACGGTATGGTACAGGCTGGACAGAGGAAGGCAGAGTGCTCAGATGCAAACCCTGGAGAATACCAAGGACACAGATTCGGCACAGAGGAGCAAGTTATCTGCAGCTAGAAAGAGAACCAGAAGTTCAATGCCATGGAACACGGGAACAAAGAGTTTCCCCAAGAAGGAAGCAGTCAGCAGTGGGAAATGATGCAGAGAGGCCAAGAGAATGAAGACTGAGCATTAGGATTGCAATTGAAGATTAGGATATCAATATCATTGTGCAGAGATCAATTTCAGTGGATGATTGGAGTGAAAGTGATATTGTTAGGTGTTAGGGAGTGAGAAGGCGATGAGAAAAATGCACTACCTTAAGAGCTTAGGAAGTAACCAGGAGGTAGCAGATAGGACCTCTATACTCAATGGGCCAACTGGGCACACATGATTCACCCAAAGTCATTAATCTGATGACAGGGGCATCAGGCAGAGAGGGAGGCAGGGGGAGGATATGATCTGGGGGGTAAGTGAGCCTTTCTACAGTCGTTGCTAACCTACACTACTGACTTTGTCCCTGCATGAGGCAGCTCCTTCCTCTCATTTTCCATGGTCCCATATAATCAGTCTACCAGGAGTTTTTATAATCTGCTTTCCCTATTATTAGATTTACCTTTATTATTCAGAAAAGTAGCTGTTACTTATACGATCCTTACAATAAGATTCTAAAGTTTCTTTTTGTTGTATTCATTCGTTCTTTCTTTCTCTCAACAGTTACTGAGTTCCTATATATATCCTGTCCCAGAAACTCAAGATACAATGGTGAATAAGAAAGAAAAAGTCTCTTCTTTCATAGAGCTGATATTATAGTGGGATAAAAGAGAATAAGCATTTAATACAAGGTAAGTTCCTAAGTAATCAGGTTTGGGGGCTGGGGAGCTAGCTTAGTTCAGGTGAGACGGGAGGGTTTCTCAAGGAGGTGGTATTTGAGCAGTTTCCTGGGTGACAGGCAGAAGTTAACAGTGAAGACCTGGAAGGGAAAGGGATGGAGGGTGGGAAGCGAGTGCAAGGTCCAGAAGCGGGAGGAGCGTGGCCGCACAAGTTCAAGGCGCTGAAGGAAAGCTGGGGTAGGCGGGTGCAGTGAGAGAGATGAAGACAGGTGGGAAATGTTCTTTTGAGAAGTAGGCAGGGACTCAGGCCCAGCCCAGGAGTCTGAACTACAAGTGCAACAGGAAGCCACCGGAAGGGTTCAAGAAATGAAATGACACGGTCTATTTGTGTCTGTAACGGGTGATGCTGGCCACTGTGGATTAGTGGAGAGGAATAGCGGTGGCAAGAATGACAGCCAATGGGGTTGGTAAGCGGCAGGATGGCCTGGTCACTGGAGTTGCGGTGGGAGAATGAATCCTGGCGGAGGTGGGAGACAAGAGAAGGAGCAGGGAGGATGATTCACAGGCTGCTGTCGTGATCAGGGTGAGGGGAGGAAGACATGGAGGCGAGATGACGTGGACTGGTCTGGGACCTGCTTTGCAGGTAGAGTCCGCAGGATAAGCGAAAGGTTGGAGGGAGGACGTCAGTAAGGACTCTAGGGTGTTTTATTTTAGCAAGTTGATTGGATGGTTGTATCTCATGCTGTTGAGATGTGGGAAACCCCATGACATATGCTCTTAATATTGTGACGTTTGCACTGCCACCACTACCAAGAGGGCCCATTGTTTCCAGAAAATAAACCAGGATATTTTAAATGAAAAGCATAAGCAAAAACCTAAAAAAAAAAAAAATTGTTAAAAATGGCTGAAAATTTTTAAAAATTAAAAAAATGGGTGCTAGGCATAAGGAGGTTACATTATCATCTCAACAGTTGTCAATATTTGAAAATATCTATAATAAAACATTTTTAAAAAATGAAATAGTATGAAGTCTTCCTTTTAGCCAATAATACCAATTAGAGAAATAAGAGTCTTTGAAATAAATACCTGCAAAGAAGATTGCTAGAAGTACTGGAAATGTCCCTCCTTCAACCCACCAAGGCACCTTCAAGGGTGAACTGCAGCTAAGGTTTAACAAGTTCACACACCGTACCCCAGAGCACGTCTGGAAGGGAGAAAAATTAATAGCAGGGGAATTAAATGGCTACCAATTTGTGAGCACCCAGTCCTAATACGTTTATTGATTTTGGGTTCCAGTTTAGTGCTTGAGCTGTCTCTATCCATCAAACTTTCCACAAAAGGGCATAGATCATTCTGGAGGGGGGAGAGTGGCTCAACTGCCGGGGCTGGAGTTGGAAATGTGTAGACTGTGGGTTCCAATCCACGCTCCATGCAGATCCACATGGGGCTGAGAGCAGCAATCTGTTCGCTGCTTTGGTGTCCTTGATAGAGATAAGATTGATCACAGAGGGACTGCCTAGCAGTGTGTTTACACAGAAAATGGATTTTAAGCCACAAAATCAAGGGACAAAATGACACTACAACTAGCATTAAACACACACACACAGTAAAACATTCTCCCTAATTTTCACATGACTTTGCATCTCAAAGGAGACTTGAAGGTGGGTAGGTCAGAGTTACAACAGTGTATGTCTCCTGAAAGACATTAAGGATTCCTCGGGTGGGTCTAGAATGGTCTGCACATTAGGATGAACAAAGAACTTTCTCATGTCCTTCTTCTATTAAAATTGTTTGCCTAGTGAAAGGTCTTAACAGTGAGGGGATTCAGGAAATTATAACCTTAAGAGGTAGTTAGTAGAGCTGGATCTCTAAAGGATTTTAAAAAGTGATTAAAAATGCAATATAAAACAAATAATGCCATTTTTGAGGGGTAGAGGTGGTGATTAAAACAGTCAATGTAGCTAAGATCCGGGTGATCACTGTACAGTTATAATTGTCAGCTAGGAAATAGTTCTAGTTTGGTTTATCTCAGTAGGCTAGACACATCCCCAGGAAGTTATGAAAAGTTATGAAATTACACACCCCTTGTACCAAATTGATCCTGTTGCAATATGCCTTGATATCTAACCAGGAACATTTCTTATCCTCAGTGAACAAGGTTTGTCTTGGGGAAAGTATTTGGCAATATGTATGAGCCTTAAAAATGTTTATACTCTTTGACCACTAATTCAAGAAACTGAATTACACAGCCAAAGATTTAAATGTAAGGGCAGTTAATGGAACATTGCCTACAGGAAAAAAAAAAACCCAAAACCGGGAACACTTTTTGAAAATTTCAATAGCAGATGACTTGTGGGAAAAGTTACGATATATACACATGATGATATGTAGTCATTAAAAATATTCAGTGATCATAATTAATGATTAATGCATGGGAAATTGTTCCTGCTATGATTATAATATTAGTAAACAAAAGCAAAACACAAAAGTGTGCATATATATGTAAATATATTATATTGCTCATTTATGTAAAAATACATGTTAATAATAGATATATAAACAGATGATATACATACATCTAGAATATGTATTACATGTCTGTTTTATACATATTCACAGAATATATATTATGTGTACATATATGCACATATGAAATAAAATTTTATTTATTTGAACATTTATATAAAGGCAATATAATTTATTTTAATATAACACATATTTTATTTATGTATCATATATCTTACATTCTATAATTATTTCATAAATATAATATAATTTATAATGTTTTATCTTTATAAATATGTGAATATCCTGGGATGATAAATTTATGGGTAGATTTTTCTCTATGTTCCAAATTTTCAGGAATGAGCATGTGTTACTTTTACAAGAAAATATTATCATTAATTTTTAAAACACTTCTAACACTACCATGACAAACAATGTTGTAAAGTCAAGGCGTGGGCACACCTACCTCAAACTCGTACCTTTGTCTTGGGTGCATTTGTATGTGTACATATGTGTGTATGTTTCATGTCAGAATTTAGCAAGACTGATTGGAGCCTCATCTCTGCAAAGCCGGTTGCACTTGCTCAAGGAGAATATTCCTTGTTTATGCTGCAGGCAAAACAACTAGGTTTTGTTTTTTTCTTTTAAACCTCAGGTCTATTGTGAAATGAGCCATCTGTGGCCGCTGTGGTGTTTTTCCCAGCCTAATAGCACCTTTTAGACTGAACTCTTGGGCTTCTCCAGGCGCTTCTGACAGCTGCAGAATGATTATGTACATTTCATATATATGTATACAGACTGATTTCAGGTCGGATCCTGGGAAACGTTGCATGTTCACGTACTGGAGACACAGAATGAGGGTAAGGTAAGCCCTTGTGGCTTGGTTTGGAGAGGGCCACATGGAAGACCACCCACGCTAAGTGACTCTGGGTTGTGGCAACAATGTCCCCACTGTAACTTCATCACTGTAGGATTGGGTGGAAGATTTCCCCATCCACATTTCCTCCCATCAACATACTTAGGAACCTACCATATGCCCACCAATCTACCATATTTCTACTCTACCACATTAACAAATTTTATTGTAATAAATGAAAAGAATGAACAAATATTCAGTTAATTTCTTCCTCCAGGTGTCTGGAGGACTGACCTCTCCACTTGCCCACTAGCTTTGCTGAGGAGCCACGCGGATCTTCCTGCTCAGGAGAGGGAGGCGGGGTACCCACCATCCTTGTAATCCAGACATAGGTACATAGGGATGCCCTCAATATTTTAAGCAACTCATTGATTATCAGTTCCTCCCCATATATGAAAGTAAACATTTGCCATCACTGACATTTTCTGATTCATATTACATCCTCATGGTTTCCCTGCTTGCACTTGGTTCTTCTAAAAATTATGAGAGAGGTTTGCCACATGCTGTTAACTAAAGCAGGAAATAAACTTGGTGCAACTTTTGTGGCCAAACACGTTACAGACGTTCTTCCATATGTAGCCCAGGGGCTTCGCCTGGTATAGCCATTTTCCTGATGCTATATTTCCCTGCTCCCCTGCAACTTCAGAGTTTTAAATTTGGCAGTCTTCCCTTTAATGGAAGAAAGCTGGAAGGACCTCCTACTAGTCTTCCTTGGCTCGTCAGTGTCACTCTGTACATCACCTAGCAGCTGAGACTGTGGATCCTGGAACAGTTTGGACCCTCTCCCTCTGGGACAGCTGGAGGTAGCCATGAGGTGGTCTAAAGCAAAACCCCCATCTCCTTGACTGGCTTGGCACTTCCACTTAATAGTAAAAAATATCTTTGACAGTTCGCAAAAGTATCCCTTCTGGGCCTTCTTTGTTTAAACTTAATATTTCCTGTATTAAATCTTATAGGAATCATCACGAGGAAGGTTGAATGCTAAAGAATTCAAAATCAATTAAGACTCCACCAGGAAATCAAAACCTTCTGTTGAGCTGTAAAATGCTCTGGGATGAATTGGTGTCACCTGATAATATTGCACCAGAAATGTATTGTACAGCCTGACACTCAAGGCCAAATGTCTCTTTCCACAAAAGCGACAATCCCCTCACCACACGAAGTGTATCAGTGCTAAAAGAATAGAAATAATGAGTGATTATACAGCACCTTAAATGATGGTTCTTTTCACTAATATTGGTAGCAAAGATTCTTCATTCTTGTGAGCACTTTCACTGCTCTTAGGAAAAGATTCTACGGTGACAATGAGAAGGCAGGACTGCCCTGTGGTTGGTCATGAGTGTCTAATAGCAGGGTTCTTCTTCTTCTTCTTTTTATAAGTGTAATTCCAAGATTAGTAACTATAGATAAAGTAACGCAGGATCTCAGACAGTGAGAACCAGAGGAATGCACAGTGGCTGACCACAAGGTCAAAGTCTTGAAGGGCAGTCACAATACCTAGCTCCCAGGTAACGGAAAAACATTTTACCTTTACATCAATGGGTAAGCAGAACCAAGAACTTTTCACAGGAAAAAAATTCATTGTCAGAATTCCTCATAAGCCATAAACGTTACTCTAAGAAGACAGTGGCCCAGTTTACATGTCTTTCCTCACCCTAGAAAGTTTCAGAAAAGACAATTTGAGGGACAGTGAGATGAGACAAGTAACCCAATTCTGAGTCTTCCTTGATTTAAGAATCCTGATAAATGAACAGATAATGTGATGAGAAAATGCACTTTTATTTAAAAAAGCACAGTTAATACTTCTTCCTTCATTCATTGTTGATCGTGGCTTTTGTGTCCTTTTTTATGGGTTGTTTGGAGATGCAATCTCCAGGTTCCTTCCACATGTTGGACCAGAAAATATGAGACATAGATTAACAGCTCAGAGGTGGTGATTGCTAAATGCTTGTCCAAGTTTCCTGTGCCGAGGACCTTTGTTGTCCTGGGTTGACTGTTTTTAGGTGGAACCAGCTATTCCTTTAATGGGCCAGACTCCATGTTTAGTCTCACTTCTGAGAAGGACTATTCAGCTTGCATGACCTTTGCTGGGCTTTGTTAACGGGTCAGGCATGTGGTTTGGGGCTAATAGGTAATTTTAGTGGTATATAGGTGGTTAAGTCCAAAGCCAGGTGTGTGAAACTCTCTGCATGGTCAGTTTGCAGTGTGCTCACTCGATACATACACAGAGTACACTGCACAAATGCCTACCTACTCTCAGCGCAGCATGCAAGCTGTTAGCAATCTTCTTTACATTACCTGAGGCCCACTCCATCACCCCTTTCACTTAATATGATAGATTGCAGGACGTAATATAGAAAAATGTAGTGTGTGTGGCATATAAACTCACAGTGCATATCGGATTTAATATATAATGCACAGAAGCCACTCTATAATACATAGTCAAAAAGGCTGCAAGCTGCTGTATTGATGCCGTGCCCAGTTCAGGAGAATAAGGCAGGTTTCCACTGCCAGAAAAGAGCATAGTATTCAATTTCTCATCCAGTATAGAATATAAATAAAACATGGTGTACGGTAATACCAAACTGCATGAAATGATTTCCCTTAGTACATAAACTTATAGCACCCCAATCTTTGCTTCAAGTTGAATTTTCCCAGTTCTCTCAGATGGCAAGAGGGAATTATATGACCTTCTACAGCAAGAACTTCCCACTTAACAGATTCCAGGGCTCCGTTGGGCCTTACGCTAATGGACAGCCATTAACCATCTTGGAGCTCCCTAGAATTCCCTGGAGCTTTGCAAGCTGAGCTCCTGGATCTCTCCAGAGTAAGAAGTTGACAGGCAGCTGTCAGTCAATTGAAAATTTCTTAAAGCTATACCCTGTAGCAAAAAAAAAGTGCTCAGTGTTTATAATGAGAAAAGATTATTGTGCCAACTTGAGTATGATTTAATAAAAACATTAACCTAGCAGATGTAGTCTTCAAATCTAGTTATCTATATAGAAATGCATATGTAGTATGCATTTCCTCTTATTTATAGAGAGCTATTGATTCATTTTGCTTTGTAGTTTGCGAGGATAGTCAAGCCAGTCTGCTTTTGTAACAGTACTTTAAAACGGGTAGCTCTTAGCTGTAGGACTTCTCAATTTCTGTGAAATTCAGTGAAAATTGGACAACCAAAGAAAATACATATATTCTAAAGTAAATTTTAAAATATACCAGTATGACTTTCGTAAGCTTAAGTAGTCTAATGAGACAAAAAGAAGACTAATCCCAGAAACTTCTGAGATTGGTTTTATCTTTGTTCTTCCTTCAGAGTTGTGGGTAACTGGTTTCTATTTACTTCAGTCAATCCATAATAAATGTGCCTGGTAAACTCACGCCTATTCCACACAATCCATTGGTTAAAGCTTGTGTGCTACTTAAGAGAGAGACTGCAGCAGTTTGTTTAGGAAGAAAATAGGAGTGCTTTACTTAGGGCTTATGCAAAGATAGAAGTCAATCATTCTCAGCTTTCAAGCTGATTCAAACCCAGTTGTGAAGTCATGGTTCAGAGGGAATTTTAAGTGGCTACTGCTGTAACTTTTTAATCTAGGTGATTAGAGTACAGTGTCTTTCACCTTTCTTATCATAAACCTTTTGTCATTCCTGACTCTAAAATATAGGAAATATTGGCTGGGAGGAAAGGAATTAAGAACTGTCTTCTCAAATCTCGGACTTTCACTGACAGAGCAGATAAAGGACATAAATGAGTCCCCAGTTCCTGATGGTTATTCTGACTTGTTGCTGATAACACCAGCAACAGACCCTCTTAATTAAAGTCATGGCCTTTTTATGGTCAATTTTGAAAGTCTAAATGTCTCTCTTTTTTTTAATTTTAAAATAATTTCAGATTTAGAGAATGTTGCAAGACTACTACAAAGAATTTCTGAATATCCTTCACCCAGATTATGTTAATTTTTTTTACCACATTTGCCTTATGATTCTCTCTCTTCATATGTATTATTACTGCTATTATTAGGTATATTTACATATTATTTCCTCTGATTCATTTGAGAGTAAGTTGCAGACATAAAGGGCCTTTACTCTTAAATACTTGTATGAGCATAAAGAACAAGTACATTCTCTGACATACCACAATAGGATTATCAAAATCAAGAAATTTATATTAATAAGATGATACAATCTGATTTACAGACATTATTGAATTGTTCCAATTGACCTAATAAAAATATCTTTACAGAAAAGAGAGAAGAAAATTCCGGTTCAGGATCCAATCTAGGATCACACAGTGCATTTCATTGTTATGTCTCTTTAATCTCTTTTACTTTAGAACAGTTTCTTACTCTTCGTCTTTCCTGACCTTGTCACTTTTGCTCAATATCCCTTAATCTGGGCTTTCTCAATGTTTCCCATCATCAGCCAAATGCCTCTAAAATGCAATTTTCAAAGAAATCTTTGAAGGACATTTGTATTTTTGTAAGAGCATGTGATATTGACAGGCCTTAGTGCAGAAAAGTATTGAAACCAAAGCATGAACAGATCAAGTCACAATATAAGATAGAAATAGGATCACCCACAGAATTATTTTCATAATTGGGTCTGAAATAGTTCCTGCCACATAGCCCATCACCCTCAAAGCGCTCCACTGAATTTAGTATTCTGTCAAGACAATAGACATTAAGGAGACAGCTTCTGAACATGGGTACCTGAACTTAGAATTTGGTATGGAAATGCATAACTCACAAATGAAGGGCAACGCATATGTGCTTTTGGTTTCTTGAATCACCTTTTATTATCTTAAGACTGAAAAGTTAATAACCCAGTGTGTAATCATGCCATTATCAGTTTACATTGTAGTAAAGCCCATTCAAATGATGATTACATATGTTAATGAGTGTCGTTATAATGCACTACACAGTACATTACCTTCAATAAATATAATTGTTTATGCACTTTAATGAGGGTATATAATGCCCCAAAACTAATGGTATTGACTGAATTGTGATTTATTGCTCTAAAACTTTGCCATTAGGAAAGGAAATCTTACAAAACCTTTTATGTTTACCTAACTTTCTTTCGCCCCCTAAAAGCTGCCACTCATCTCTCCCTCTCCCTGTTACAAGAAGAAAATAGCTCCAAGACGCTTCCACAATGTTCCCTGTCAATGCTTTTCTCAACCTGAAGAAGCAGGAGGTGGGTTCATTTAAAGAGTTTAATGAAGATCATTATGTTTACCCCTTAGTAAGGTTTAATGCATTATCTGGCAACAAAACTGATGCCACGTCAGAATTCTGGCTTCAAATCAAATAACAAGGAATAAAAACATTGTTTGTTAAACTACACACTAGCAATGGAAAATAAGGCCAGGGACAGCATTTGGCCCAGGGTCCTGCATCAGGCTGGAAAGGGACAGGGCATGGTCAAGTTGTCTGTGAATGAGGGTCTGTGACCTGCAGCTGGGGACAAAGAGAGGGGTGGCTGGACCCCACATAGTTAATTCTAATTCCAAGAGCTTCTTTCCTCCTTTCCTTGGAACCTTTCTAGGAGGAAAAATTCAGTCTCATTTTGACAATGAAGCTAAAACAATTAAGAGACATACTAAAAACAAAGACTAGAGTCTCCAAATGGGCTTCCTATTGTCATACATTTTGACTTTCATAGTCTTTGTGTTTCTAAGCAGACAGACGTGCTGTAGTTAATGTCCTCTGCAAAGATTTCATTAATTAGAGTTCTAGGAATCACTGGCTAATATGTACAAACACTAGAGTCACTGCTCCTATGCTGACCCTGAACCAAAACTCACTTATGCCAATCGTAACAACAATTCCTTCTTCTCCACCCAAGGAATAGAATCTCATTTGGGGCATTATCTGGTCCTTGGTTTTAGTGTGCATATTAACCAGCTAATTTCCAGCTTATCTACTCACAGAGTGTGCATCTGGGGCGTGATCCATCGTTTTCTGTTATGCCATCCTTCAGCCTACGGATGACACAGACCTAGCTTTCTGATGAAAAGCAATCTTGCAGAAGCAACTTTCCCCAAAATCCTTGGAAATAAAGCTCTGTCACCTTTGCATGCAAATTTGCAAATAAGGTCTCCTATTTATTTATTTTTTTTTTTTCCATTTCCACAGCATACTATCTGAAAGAATTTCAGGAGTCTTTATGAATAAATAAAACTATGCAACTTAAAGAAGAAGATTAATTCATCTAGATACTCTAAATGCCAGGTAGGAATGACAACAGGGGATCTGTACTGACATCTTGAAAAGACTTTTTGAACAATAGCAGTTTCTTAAAACAGATTCCCAGGATGGAAGGTAATCGCCTGAGAAAGTTTTCAGGGCTTACAACGGTGTTCCAAGTAGTTTGAAAGTCAGTAGTTTTGAAAAAAAAAATTGACATTGAGATGCAATTTGTGGTAAGATCTAATTAATTTTTTTGCTTCTAAGAATAATTTATTATTTACACTTCTTATTATATATGTATTTTAGCTTCATTAGTCTGCAATGCTGGAAAAAATTATACCTTCAAGTCCTATTTATCAAATTAATGGTGCAATTTCATAGTGACACATTCCACATTCATTAAACCAAGTACAGTAAAAATGCATTTAAATTAGATTAGTGTGATGTAATAAAGATTCCAGTGTAGGGGGTGATATTCTAGCTGAAGAGAAACACCCAGATTGAGTTGAAAACAACTTTGAGATAATGCTTCAAAATTGATTTTGGCACTGGTTTAAGTGACAGAATAAGCAATGATGACTCTCTCCTCTAACTGTGTCTGCTTAGCTATTGTTATGTTTTACCATGATAGGGGAAAAGGACTCAAAGACACAGCACAGTCATCTGCAGAATGCTCAAAGTTTGCTCAGCCAAAACCTATGGCAACTTTTCCAAAGCTTCTGAATTGTGACAGATTTGCACATGATACAAATAAATACCGTACCCATCATTATAATTAATTAGCTTGTATCTGTGGATGATAATAAGCACCATGTAACCACCAAGCATTTGGCCCGGGGTCCTGCATCAGGCTGGGAAGGGACAGAGGGTGATCAAGTTGTCTGTGAATGTATGTCTGTGACCTGCAGCTGGGGACAAAGAGAGGGGTAGCTGGACCCCAGCTAGTTAATTCTAATTTTAAGAGCTTCTTTTTTTCTTTCCTTGGAACCTTTCTAGGAGAAAAAAATTAGTCTCATTTTGACAATGAAGCTAAAAAAAACTTCATATCTGATAAAAAAATTAATCAGATATGTTACTATGCATATTACATTTGCAAAAAATTAAGAAGGGGTTGTGTAACTTGTATCCTGTTATATCTCCCAAGGTGGGATGTTACATTTTTTTTTAACATTTCCATGTTAAATGTTGTGGTGCCCACATTTGAAGATGTTCCCTCTTAAGTGCACATAATACAAACATTTAAGTAATAATACTCCTTTAAAAATCTGTGCGTTTTCATAGATTTGTCTGTGCCATTATGTTGTGAGGCCCTAGGGTGCTCTTAAACGACCTTTGTCCTGAGTTTGACACAGCACTTAATGCAAATTAGTGCTTAACACATAGTTTGAAAATGATGGGGATTCCTGGGGATTAAGTGAGCTAATGTAAGTGAACAGGATGAGGAAGTACATAGGTAAATAGCACTCAACTTGTGACCACGGAGCACTAAATCGTTAGTGAACAATTTCCTACAACTTTCATCAAAATTAGGACACAATCGGTCTAAGTCCTAGATGTACTCATCTTCCACTGAGCATTAATTTTTACGGAAAAATTATATTTATTTGTTTGTACCTTGCTATTTAGCTCTTTACATCAACTCAAGCTCATTGAGCTATTTAAAATAAGGATGACTTCATATGGAGGGGTCTTGTAGTAGTGCAATTGTCCTCGTTGCTCTTCCAGGCAGTATGCGTCCAGGCTGCCCTAAAAGAAGTGAGGCCTCAGCGTGGCTTCTAATATCTGAGCATAGGCTCAGATTCATCTTTGTGTCCCCTGTGTCCCTGCCCATGCCTGGGACAGTTGATATTGTATCTCCCTACTGTGTGTTTTGCTCAGATTATATGCTCAACAGTCATTATTGATTGACTTATAGCATAGAAAAAAAAAAGGTTCATGAAAAGGGAGTAAGAACTTGGCTCTTTGTTTCAGCCCTCTTTTTCTTCTGTTTAAACCCAAAAGCTTTTGTCAAAAATGGAAGAAATGACAGTGGTTGATCTTAGATCGCTGAAAAACATTATTTCCTACTTCTGTTTTTATCAAGGTCTAAGATCCAGTGCTAGTTCTCTGTTGTGGACATGATTTCTCTGAATATCCTGTTAGAAGGGCACCAATAAATGGGAGACAAAGATGCTCAAAGAAAGACCAAAAGTTGGTAACTTCAGGGCCTGGAATCAAAGGTAGTTCACAAGAGAACTGCAAGAACACAGGTTCCCTGATTTTATGAAAGTGCATGCTTTGATGCAAGAGATTCTCCCAGGTAAAGTGAAGGAGTTAAGGTTGTTGGCTCCGCACAGACTATATTCTTTCCATTCTAACCCCTCTTGGCATTCTTTCTTTATCTGTTGCCTACTAGGATCTAAAGTAATAAGGGAATTAAAGCTGTTATTTGTCTACCACAGCCTTCTCCACACTCAGGACAATAGCACAGTAAGGATTTGGCAAAGTTTTGTAGAAATCACGAAGGTCATTTATGTAGACTAAATTTAAATTTAATGTTCAAAATACATAAAAATTTACTATTGTAACTATTCTAATGAGGCTCAATTTCTCCCTGTGATTCTAGGGGAAAAATGTTCTGGCAATCTTGCCCCAATGAAATGTCAGAGCAGGTGCCTAAAATAACTAACGCATTAGCTTTTGGATTTTTAAGATGGCTTTATTCTGATCCTAGATAAATGACTACATCTCTCTATTCTTCGATTCCCTCATCTAAATAAGGGCAGATGCGGCTCATTTGCCCCATGTGATTGTTACAGAGAAAACTATTTAAATGATTCTAAAGTACTTTATAAGTGCAAAGTGCTAAAAAATGCCAATTAATGGCAATATAGTTCCAACTATAGAAAGAAAAGTGTTAGTGGAAAAGATAAAGGAACATAATACTCCTAGAAATGGTAGGGGAAGGATTCAAAAATATTTATTAGCAGAAGCTAAAAATTTTCTCTTGGGAAAAGAAAAAGAAAATTACAAACCTGCTATTTCTACTTTCTGCTTACTATGTCAAGAGTTGGAAAGAGTATTATTCACACCCTAACAGCAACAAAAAGCTGGACAAACCTCAAGTGCACAACTTTTTTGAATTCATCAGAAAGGTGAGGTCACTTGTAACCAGCTAGCCCCAAACCTAAGGAAATACGATGCATTTGGGAAAGACAGACTTGAGCACTCACTTACCTGAGGCAGATACAGCCAGACACAAAGAAGAAAATTTCATCTAGAATGGTTAATGAATTGGTAAAGACTGAGTGTGAGCTGGTGAGTGAGCGTGTAGCTTGTTAAGACCACAGATACAGGAAATATTTGCACTATGGACTGCAAACAAAAAAGATTAGAAACTGTCCCAAGAAACCATCCTTTGTGGTGCAAGTCTGAAGGAGAGAACACTGGCAGTTATGAGAAGAAAGATGGAACACAGAAGCCTTAAACTGCAGGGAGAAAGGCAACATACATTGTCACCCTTAGAGCACTGGAAAAAGCCAATTGCAGCTCATGGAGGTGAGTAGAAAATTACCATCTCCCCTGGGGGAGGGACAGGATTATGTTATAGGCACAGAACTACAGCCAGGGGAGGAGCCAGAACACTGAGAAAGCCACACTCCTGAGACTGAGATTCAGGGACACAGTGCTTGCCTAACACTGTGGCTTAGTTAGCACAACAGAGAATACTTCCCTTGCCCCCCACCATCAGGCTAAAATGCTTTGAGTGCAATTAATAGTGGAGTACTGCTGGGACAGTTGAAAGAGCATAGAGAGAGATCTTCTATGAAACATAGCACAAAGAAAACACCCAAAGCTAAGGATGAAGAAGACAGTTGTAAAACCTCTGAGAAACCTGTCCCCAGTCTAAATGCAAGGTACCAACAAAGAATTTGAAGCCTATGGTGCACTGACTGTAATCAAAGCAACACTGAACACCCAAAGCAGCTCAAGTCCTAACTAGATTGACTCAAACTCTGAGAGCCTCACAGAAAAAAAAGTGGGCCCATCTCTATGCAAAAATACTATTTATTTCACCTTAATTTTTACTGCCCTGCATAAGATATGAGCTTTTTACAAAAACTTAAGAAAACTCTTACATATGAAAAGGCAAAGGAAAAAACAAGATATTACCATCACACAAAACAATCAACCAAGCGAGGCTCAAATATTATATGAAAGTTAGAACTAGAAGGCCAGGAATTTTAAGAAACTTTGATTAATATCTTAAAGTCCATAATGGATAATATTGGGAAAAATGAAAGATCTGAAGGGAATTTAAGTAGAGAAGTAGAAACTATAAGAAAGACTCAAATAGAAACATGAGAAATAAAAAATACAGTGGCAGAGATGAAGAATGACTTTGATGGGCTCATTAGTAGATTCACATAGCCAAGGAAAGAATCACTGAACTTGAAGAAAGTCCATAAAAATGACCCAAATTGAAAAACAAAGAAAAAAAAAGTAATGGCTAAGAATCTTCCAAAATTAATGGCAGACAAAAAACCACATATATAAAAATCTAAAAGAAAATCAGGCAGAACTTAAATAATCACACATCTATGTATTTCATGTCTAACCTTCTAAAAACAAGAAACAAAAAGAAAATTTTGAAGACAACCAGAAGGAAAAAAGATACATACCATGCACAGGAATTAAAAATAAGAATTACAGCAGACTTCTTGTCACAGACTATGCAGTTCATCTGGCAATGGAGTGACATTTTTAAAGTGCTGGAAAGAAAAAAAATCTCTCAATCTAGGATTCTATACTCAGTGAAAATATCTTCCAAAAAATAAAGCAGATATAAAAACCTTCTTAAGAATACAAAAACTGAGAGAATTAATTCCCAACAGATCTACACTACAAGAAAGAGTAAAACAAATTTTTCAGACACAAGGAATATGACACCAGGCAGTAATTTAGATCTACACAAAGAAATGAAGAATACCAGAAATGGACTAAATAAAGGTAATAATAAAATTAATTTTTACTAACTTTAATTATTCTAAAAGTTAACTGTTCAAAATAAGAATAATAAGAATGTGTTTTGTGTTTATAGCACATCTAAAAGGAAAGTATGTGATAACAATAATAACAGCACAAACATTGGGCAAGAGGAATTGAGAATATACTATTTTAAGTTCCGTATACTAATGTGAAGCATTCTAGTATTATTTAAAAGTAGATTGTATTAAATTAATTGAGCATGTAAATTGTGAACTCTAGAGTGTCTTGTAGACATTTTTAGAGATATAAACAATAAGTTAATAGTGGAAATAAAATGAAATCATAAAGAGTTCAATTAAAATAAGGTAGAAAGGGAGGGGAAAAATCAAATGGAACAGATAGAAAAAAGGTAATAAGATGTTAGATTTTAATCCAAACATATCAATAATTACATTAAATGTTAACAGTCTAAACACAGCAACTGAAACACAGACATTGTTAGATTGGCTTAAAAGCAAGATCCAACTATATGATATCAATAAGAAACTAACTTTAAATATAGAAGATATTGGTTAAAAAGTGAAAGAATGCCAAAAATATAGCATGCCAACTCTATTCAAAAGAAAGATACAGATGCTTATTAGTGTCAAATAAAGTAGACTTTAGTTCAAGTGTTATCCGGGATAAATGAAGGGTATTACAGAAAATAAAAGGGTATTTTTTGTCCAAGAAGACATAAAAATTCTAAATGTGGGCATATTTCACAACAGAGCTTCAAAATAAATGAAAAAAACTTGATATATATAAAAGAAAAAAAATACAAATCCACAAATGTTGGAACCTTTAAAACTTTTTTTTTCACTAATTGATTTAAAAAAAAAAAACTAGACTGAGAATCAGTAAAGATATAAAAGGCCTGAACAATATTGCCAAACAATTTGACCTAAGTGACATTTATAGAACACTCCATCAACAGAAAAATTCACATTCATTTCAAGTGCACATGGAGCATTCACCAAGATAGACTACATTTTGGGTTATAAAATAAACTTTAACAAAATGAAAAGAATGAAAATAATTCTAGCTTAACAGAATTAAAATAGAAATCAATAACAGAAAGATATCTGAAAATATAAAAATATTTTAAAATTAAACAGCACACTTCTAAGTAAAGGTCAAAGCAAAATTTATATATATTTTGAACTGAATAAAAATAAAGATGCAATATATCCAAATTTGTGGAATACAGCTAAAGCAGTTTTAAGATCATGATTTATAGCATCAAATGTGCATCTTAGAAAATAAGAAATGTCTCAAATCAACTGATTTTTGACAAACATGTAAAGGCAATTTAATGGAAAAAGGATAGTCTTATCAATAAATAGTACATCAATATGAAAAAAAGGTGAACTTTGATCCATTCCCCACACATTATGCAAAAATTAACTAAAAATATATCATAGACTTAAATATAAAAAAATTCTCAAATTTATGGAATCAAACATCACAAAATCTTTGTGATCTTTGGTTAGGCAAAAAGTTCTTAGATAAGATGCCAAAAGTCTGATCCAGAAAAGAAAAATTGATAAGTTGGACTTTGTCAAAGTTAAAATTTGTCACTGTACAAAAAAATCATGTTAAGAAAATAAAGATGCATATTAGATTATTTTTTACAAATCATATGTCTCACAAAAACTTGTATCTAGAATATATATATATATATATATATTAGAGACAGAGTCTCACTGTGTTGCCCAGGCTAGAGTGAGTGCCATGGTGTCAGTCTAGCTCACAGCAACCTCAAACTCCTGGGCTTAAGCAATCCTTCTGCCTCAGCTTCCCAAGTGGCTGGGACTACAGGCATGTGCCACCATGCCCGGCTAATTTTTTTATATATATTTTTAGTTGGCCAATTAATTTCTTTCTATTTTTTGTAGAGACGGGGTCTCGCTCTTGCTCAGGCTGGTTTTGAACTCCTGACCTTGAGCTATCCTCCTGCCTCGGCCTCCCAGAGTGCTAGGATTACAGGCGTGAGCCACCGTGCCCGGCCTAGAATATATTTTTTAAAAAACTCTTAAAACTCAAGAAGACAAACAATCTAATAAAAACGGACAAAATATTTGAACTTTTCCCCAAAAAGATATTAATCACTAGGTAAATTCAAATTAAAAACACAAAATTTAACGTGTCTAAAACTATGAAACAATTAAATAGAAGTATTACATTCCCAAATACAAAGACAATACTTTAAAGTCTATAAGAAATTGAGACAATTGAGCAAGATGGCTGACTAGAGGTGTCAAATGCTTGCCCCTACCCTCCCCCCAAAAAACCCAAACAACAAATCAAAGACTACATTTTTTACTGGAATGGGACCAAAGGAAAGTGCGGAAGTACAGCAGGGGAGTGACAGAAACCCTGTGGAGCACAGGATGATCACATAGAGAAGGGAAGGAAACACCTTGCTTCCACTACTCTGTCCTCTCAGTCGGGATCAGCTTGGAACCAGGAGGGACTTCTCCCTGTGGGAGAAGTTAAGCAAGAGGCCCCCCATGGGACTCCTGCAATCTTCACCACTAGAAAATCCTGCAGTCCTCAGGGTCCCTGAGCCCAGCTTAGGTACCTGCATGGAGTTCTCACAGCTTCACTGCTCCAGATAAGGAGTCCACATTGTACCCCTCTCTCCATGGCCCAAGCTGCTACAGCACAGTGCCACTTTGAAGACAGACACCCCTGTATCCTGCTCCAGGGGCAAGTAGACACTGCATCTCTTCATCCCTGAGGCTCTGCCATTGTTGCACCATGCTCTCACACATACAGTACTATGCCAGTCCCCAGCCAAGCTGCTGTAGCTCCCTACCCACTGTGCCAAGCTGCCTCTGGAGCACTCTATCTCCCCCAGGCCAGTTGTGGCTGTACCCCACCACTGCTGACTTGGAGCCGAGGTGCAGTGTGGCAGCCTTCCTTGTTATCTGCTCCCCCTGCAGCCTAAACTAGCCCAGTGCATAGCCCCCATAGGAATATGAGCTTTGGACCAGGTAGCAGCCATGACACAAGTGCCTGAGGCCATGCAGAGCACCTGTGCCCCTGGGCACCCACGATGATGAGGCACCCCACCTCCAGAGACATGGAGCCTTGGCTGGGCTGTGCCACCATGCTCACTGGGGCAAACAATCCCAGTGCCCTGATTTCTGGGATTTGGACTAGAACTCTGAAGTCAGAGCTGTGAGGCACCCCCCTCCCTGGGGGGTGGAGCCATCTTTGTGCTTCTCCCCACACCCCAAAGACCAAGCCACATCTATTCCCCACCATTCCCAAGTCTCTGTTGCTGCTACACACAGGCTTGCAGAGCTTAGATAACTGATGTGTCCCCCCACCTCAGGGTCCAGAGTCACCACTATATGATAACTCCTCTCCTGGTACTTAAGTTGCCACTGTGCCCTTCTGGCTTCGCAACCTGAATTGGAGCTGCTCCCTGCTCCCCAGGGCCCAGGCATTTGAACCATTCCTTATTCCCTGGACTTGTGCCAGTTTTGCACCCTGACACCCAGGATTGGAGTCATAGCTACATCCTTGCCCCCTGGACCCAAGCTACCTGGAAGTGCCTCAGAGTCACAGTCTCCAATTATGAGGAAGAGTTGCATTCACCTGTGGTTATATACCTGTATGCATGTTACAAGTGTCAAAATAGTTTAGTAGGACACTGAGCCCAAGACCCCAGCCTCACAGCTGCTCTGGGCATCTGTGCCCCAAAACACAGTGTTGGTTTGGCTGCTTAGGGTTATGTTAGACCCAACACCAAGAGGGTTTCCCTAATGAAGTCTCCCCATTGTGTGTAAGATGAGAACAGAAGGAACCCTAAAGGCCTTGCCACTGGGCACCCTAAAAACCTACTCTACCACCACTGCTACAACTAACTCCTAAAACCCAGGCTACTGAAGTACCTTCAGGAATCAATGATATTGATCACAGCTGAAGAAGCTACACAGAGACTACACTACTGTGCCCACTCAGAATCAGAGCCAATACACCTTGCCCTACCAACATCCTAGAGCACATTTGTAGGCGAAAGTCTCCCTACTCTATAAATTTGCAAGAGGTGATTGTGTCCCAACACAGGGACACAAGAAACATGAAAAAGCAAGGAAACATGACACCACCAAAGGAATACAATAATTCTCTAGTAATTAACTCCAAAGAAACAAAAATTTACAAACTGCCTGAAAAGGAATTCAAAATAATGATTTTAAGGAAACTCAGTGAGACTCAAAAGACTACAAATAGACAATGCAATGAAATAAGAAACACAATTCATAATCTGAATGAGAAATTCAACTAAGAGAGAGATAGCATTTAAAAAACAAATAGAGATCTTGGAGCTGAAAAATTCAATGAATGAAATAAAATATACAATAGAGAACTTCAATTTCAGACTAGATAATGCTGATGAATCTGTGAACCTGAAGACAAGTTTTTTTGAAATAGCCCAGTCAGCAGAAAGAAATATGAAAAAGAATGAAGAAGAGTGAAAATTACTGGACTCACAGGACACTGCTAAGCAAATAAATACTGACATTACTGGAAGTCCAGAAAGAAAGGAAATGGAGAAAGTGATGGAAAGTTTATTTAATAAAATAATTTCTGAAAACTTTCTGTCTTGGAAGAGATATGAACATCCAGACCCATGAAGCTCAAAAGTCCTCAAATGTGTTAAACCCAATGAAGTTCTCACTGAGGTACATTATAAATCAAAATGTCAAAAGTCAAAGACATCCAGTGTTAAAGGAGAAAGGAAAGAAGTCAAAGAGAATTTCAAAAACAGTAAGAGGAAAGTATCAAGTGACATACATTATACTATTCATAAATTTCTCAGCAGAAACCTTGCAGACCAGAAGAGAATGGAATAATATATTCAGAATCCTGAAAGGAAAAAAAAAACCTGTTATCTAAGAACACTATACCCAGAAAAGCTATTCTTCAGAAATGAAAGAGAAATAAGGTCTTTCCCAGACAAGCAAAAGCTGAAGGAATTCATTGCCACTAGATCTGCCTTGTAAGAAATGATTAAAGGAATTATTCAACCAGAAATAAGATGAATGATAATTAATATCATGAAAACCATATGAAAGTATAAAACACACTGGTAGAAGTAAATACACAGTTAAATTCAGAATACTCCATTTATACCAGTGTATGAATCTTTCAAATCTCTAATATGAAGGTTAAAAGTCAAAATGGTCAAAAATATCACTATAACAAGTTGATAAGGAACATACAATATGAAAAACATAAATTGTGACAACAAAAATATAAATTATGCAGGGAAGGATAAATATCTAGATTATCTGTATGCAACCAAAGTTTAGTTGTCACCAGCTTAAAATAGTATATTGTAACTATAGGATGCTTTATGTAAGCCTCATGGTAATGACAAAACAAAAAGCTATAGCAGATACACAAATAAGAAAGGGAAAGGAATCAAAGTTTAGCACTACCAGGAAAACAACAAATCACAAAAGTGGACAACAAGAGAGGACAAAAGAAACAGAGGATCTATGAAACAATCAGAAAATAATAACAATATGGCAGGAGTCCTTATCTATCAATAAAAACCTTGAATATAAAAGGGTTAAACTCTGCAATCAAAAGACATAGAGTGGCTGAATGGACTGAAAAAGTAAGATCCAACTATACACTGTCTACAAGAGGCCAATTTTAGCTTTAAGGACACACTTAAGCTGAACATGAAGAGATGGAAGAAGGTATTCCATGCAAATAATAACCAAAAGAGAGCACAGATAGCTATACTTGTAGCAAATAAAATAGACTTCAAGTTGAAAATTGTCACAAGAGACAAAGAAAGCCATTATTTAATGATAAGGGGGTCAATTCAGCAAGAGGAGAGAACAATTGTAAATATATATGCACCAAATATTAGAGCACTTAAATATATAAAGCAAATTTTAGTGGAAGTGAAGGGAGAAATAGATAGCAATACAATAATAGTAGAAGACTTCAATACCCCGGTTTCAACAACAGCTAGATCAACCAGACAGAAAATTAACAGGGAAATGCTGGACTTGAACTGAACATTAGTCCAAATAGACTTAACTGACATACATAGAACTTTCATCCGATAACAGCAGAACATACATTTTTCTCTTGTGCACGTGAAACATTCTCCAGGATATGCCATATATTAGGCTACAAAACTAATCTTAACCAATTTAAGAAGATTGAAATAATATCTAGTATCATTTCCAACCATAATGTTATGAAACTAGATATCAATAACATGAAGAACCTTGGAAAATTCACAAATACACGAAAATTAATATACTCCCGAACAACCAATAGGTCAAAGAAGAAATCAAAAAGGAACTTAAAAAGTATCTTGAGACAAATGACAATGGAAATGCAACATCCCTAAACCTGTGAGATGCAAGAAAAAGAAATTCCTGCACCCTACACAAGAATCATGTCCCTAGACCAACAAGTCATATAAGAAAAAGTAGTTCTAAAAGGGAAGTTTATATCCATAAATGCCTAGTTCAAAAGGGAAGAAATATTCCAAATAAATAGCCTAATATTATGCCTCAATGAGCTAAAAAAAAAAAGAACAAATTAAACCCACAGTTAGCAGAAAGAAGGAAATAATAAAGACCAGAACAGAAACAAATCAAATAGAGAAGAAAAAAAAAAACCACAGAAAAATCAATATAACCAGGAGTTGGTTCTTTGAAAAAATAAAAAAAAATTGACAGCCCCCCAGCTATACTAATTAAGAAAAAAAGACTCAAATAAAATCAGAAATGAAAGTGGAGACATTACAACAGAAACTTCAGAAATTGAAAGGATCATAAGGGACTATTATGAGCAATTATGTGCCAACAAACTAAAAAACCTAGAGGAAATGAATAAATTCTTAGAAAATATAACCTACCAAGATTGAATCATAAAGAAATAAAAAAGCTTGAACAGACCAATAACAAATAAACAGATTGAAGTCCAGATAATTAAAAACCTTCCAACAAAGAAAAGCCCAGGACCAGATGGCTTCATGGCTGAATTCTATCAAGAATTCAAAGAATTACTACCAATACTTTATAAACTCTTCCAAAAAATATAGCTAGAGGGGATACTTCCAAACACGTTTTATGAGGCCAGCATCACCTTGATACCTATGCCAGATGAAGATACTGCAAGAAAAGAAAACTATAGGCCAATACCTCTGATGAACATTGATGCAAAAATCCTCAATAAAATGTTAGCAAATTGAATTTGACAATGCATCAAAAATATTATACATTATGAACAAATGGGATTTAACCTTGGCATGCAAGGCTAGTTTAATATATGCAAATCAATCAATGTGATACACCACCTTAATAGAATGAAAGATAAAAACCACATGATCATCTCAATTGACGCAGAAAAAGCATTTGATAAGGTTCAACATCCTTTTTTGATAAAAATTCTTAACAGTGTAGATATAGTACAAAAGTTTCTCAACATAAAAAGACCATTAATGAAAAACCCACAACTAAGGTCATAATTAGTGGGGAACAATGGAAAGTTCTTCCACTAAGATCTGGTACATGACAGAGCTGCTCACTCTCACCACTTCCATTCAACATAGGACTGAAAGTGCTTGTCGGCAAAAGAAAGAAGTAAAAGGCATCCAAATTGAGAAGAAAGAAATAAAATTATCTCTATTCAGAGATGACATAATTTCATAAACAGAGAACCCAAAAGACTTCACAAAAAACTCTTAGAAAGAATAAATGTCTTCACATGTACTCACCATTAAATTGCATTAATCGATCAACATTTATGTGCATATATGGAGGTAACATTCATCAAGTGTTGTGCAAATGGGAGTGGGGAGAAGATGGGTAAATTCACACCTAATGGGTGTGGTGCGCACTTTCTGGAGGATGGGCGTGCTTGTGGCTCTGACTCAGGCAGTGCAAAGGCAATATATGTAACTAAAATGTTTCTACCCTCATAATATTCTGAAATTTAAAAACAAAAAAGAAAGAAAGAGTAAATGAGTTCAGTCAAGTTGCAGGATGTAAAATCAACACACAATAATTAGTAGTATTTCTATACACAAATAATGACCAAGCCAAAAAAGAAATTTTTAAAAATCTCCTTTATGATAGCATCTATACAATTTAACCAATAAGGTGAAAGATTTGTACACTGAACTATAAAACATTGATGAAAGAAATTGGGGAAGATGCAAATAAATGGAAAGATATCTGGTGTTCATGGACTGGAATAATTAATAGTGTTAAAATGTTCATACTATCCAAAGCAATATACAGATTCATCACAATCCCTATCAAAGTTCCAGTGGCATTCTTCCCTGAAATAAAAAAAAAATCTAAAAATTCATATGGAATCTCAATAAACCTTGAATAGCCAAAGTCATATTGTAAAGAAAAACAAAGCTGGAGACATAACACTTCCCAACTTAAAACTATACTACAAGGCTATAGTAATCAAAATGGCATGGTGCTGCCTTAAAAACAGAAACATACACCAATGGAACAGAATAGACGGCTCAGAAATAAGTCCAAATGTATTTGGTCAACATATTTTTGGCAAGGGCACCAAGAGAACACAAGGACAAAGGATAGTTTCTTCAATAAATGGTGGTTGGTAAACTGGATTTCCACATGAAAAGGAATGAACCTGGACCCTTATCATATACCATATACAAAAATCAACTCAAAGTAGACAGAAGACCTAAACGTAAGACCTGAAACTTTACAAATTTTAGAAGAGAACATAGGGGAAAAGCTCCTTGACATTGGCCTTCACAATGATTTTTTTTTTTTTTTTGGATATCACACCAAAAGCTCCGGCTACAAAAGCAAAAATAAACAGTTGGAACTACGTCAAACCATAAAGCTTTTGCATAGCAAAGGAGCCAATCAACAAGATGAAAGGGCAACCTATGGACTGGGAAAAAATATTTGCAAATCACATATCTGATAAGGGTTTATATCCAAAATTTATAAAGGATACTTACAACTAAATAACAGAAAAACAAATAACCCAATTAAAAAATAGACAAAAGACCTGGACAGACATTTGCCTAAAATGACATAAAAATTGTCAACAGGTAAATGAAAAGGTGTACAATGTCACTAATCATCAGAAAAATGCAAATCACTATGAGACATCACCTTACACGCATTAGGATGGCTGTTATCAAAATGACGAGATATAACTAATGTTGGCAAGGCTGTGGAGAAGAGGGAACCCTAGCACACTATTGGCGGGAATGTAGACTGGTGTAATCATTATGGAAACCAGTATGGAGATTCCTAAAGAAGTTAAGAAGAGAATTACCATATGATCCAGCAATTTCTCTTCTGGGGATATACCCGAAGGAAATGAAATCACCACCTCACAAAGATATCTGCACTGCCATGTTGATTGTAGCACTATTCACAATAGCCAAGATAGGGAAACAACCTGTCTGTCAATTGATAAATGGATAAAGAAAATGTGGTATATGTACAATGAAATATTATTCAACTTTAAAAAAGAAGGAGATCCTGCCATTTGCCACAACACAGATGGACCTGGAGGATGTTATGCTAAGTGAAATAGGCACACAGAAAGAAAAATATTGCACGATCTCACTTATATGCAGATTCTAAACAAAAAAGGTCAAATATTCAGAGATAGAGAATAAAGTAGTGGTTACCATGGGTTAGGGGGTGGAAGGGAGTGTGAAAATGGGAAGATCTAGGTCAAAGGATACAAAGTAGATGTAGGATGAACAAGTCTAGGGATCTAATGTGCTATATGAGGACTACAGTTAATAAAAATAGTACTGCATTAGTATTAACAGATTTTACTACTCTTTTAAAAAAATAACTGAGATGACAGAAATCTTAATTTTTTGCTTCACTATTTTACTATCTCTATGTATCTCATAACATCATGTTGTAAACCTCAAATATGCACAATGAAATTTATTTTTTAAAGAGTATATAAGAAATTAATATATAATAAAGGTAATATTCCCAAATACTCTGTAAAAGATTGTTCAATAATTAGTTTTTGAGATGGTTGGAAAAAAAATAATCAAATCACTACCCTGCATGCCAAGTAATTTCTATAAGAATTAAATATTTTTCAACTATTAAAAAGGAAACAAAAAAGTACTAGAAAAATTATTGATAAATGTATTTATAATATATATTATAAAATATGAATATATTTATACTCTTGAGAATGAGGAAGGCCTTTCTAAGTATGATATCAAAGGCAGAAATCAGAAGGGAAAATTGATTGTGGTAACTACATATAAACATGAAACTTCTGTAAATTAAAACCTTTATAAATTAAAAGAAAAATGCCTAACAGGGAAAAACACTTGCAATATATAGGAAAGAAAAATAGTTATCCCAAAGTTAACATCTCGAATAATATAAATGGCCTACTAGAAAAAATGCCAAAAGACTTGAGCAAAATTTACACAAAAAATATAATTAGACATTCAACATATGAAAAAATTGTCTTTCACTAAAATGATCAAATAAATGGAAAGTTAAAAATAACAATATGCTCTTTTGAACTTATTGTGTTGGTGAATAATAATAATTTCAAAACCCAACTGTGGCAAGGATTTCAGCAAAATTAACGTCCTCATTCATTACTACAAAGACAAAGGTTGTTAAGTTTTTACATGAGTGTTTGAAAATACATTTTAAAAGCCTTAGATGCAGCACAGTTTTGACCTAGAAACTCTGGTTTTAGGATACTATCTGGAGGAAAACAGCGATCTAGGGAAAGACTTCCCTATATTCATTGCATTATTGTCATTGATAATGAAAAGTGGAAATGGCTTACATGTCCAAAAATAGGAGATTGGTTGAATAACGTATTGTCAACACATGGAATACTTTCAGTGATTTGCTGGACCTGACTCATACTGGCTTACAAGTGTTAATTGTTAAAACTTTAGGAATTTTACAAGACAGTTGTTGAACTGTTGGTAGCTTGAAATCAACCATGGTGAGAATATGTATACCATGGAAATCAGAAAATGCTACAAATCCAGGCTGGTTTTGTTCCTCAGAGAGCTGGTGGATAAACATCTACCAGCATATTACTGCCTCACATCTATTAGTAATGATATTTGTGTAATACTAAATGACAAGAGAAAATGTTTACTGTTTTTTTTTGTTATGTGAGCAATATGTATAATTCTAGTTACCTAAAAACATAGCAGAAAAGATGAATGTGAGCCATGTTTTATATTCTGAGTGGTTAGATTAAATATATTTATTTTCTTACTTTAACATATCTGAATTTTGTACTTGGAACATGTGACATCTTTGTAATAAAAAGTTTTTGTTTGAGAGGACAATTTTTGATGGTCTTGACTGATATTGTGTAACTCCTAAATATCATTATGAGAGTCCCAGTAACAATCTAGAGCAGAGACTAGGAAACCACAACCTGTGCGATCCCGCCTGCTATCTGTTTTTGTAAAGTTTAATTGGAACATAGACATGCTCATTTGTTTGCATATTGTTTATGGCTGCTTTTGTAGCAGAAATGGCAGAATTTAGTAGTCAAATAGAGACTGTTTGGCTACACACACCTGAAATATCTGCTATCTGGCCCTTAATAGAAGTTTGCCAACCTCTGCTCTAGGCATACCTTGGGCTGTCTGCCCAGCTCTCCTTCTGCCCTTTTCTTGGGGAATCTGTTCTCACCTGCAGTGGATTTGCCCAAGTTCATCCCTTCCCCTGGGACTAAGAGAGGGAACTTGACTCTAAGACTGACTATTCTTAAAATGGCTTGTGTTCTACAACTTATGTTGCAGTCAGATTCCACTTTGGGGAATTCTGGGAAACTAGCAAACTGTTGAAAGTAGACATGGATGCTGTAGCTGGAACCCAAAAGAAATCTCAGGCTTAAGCTGTGTGCAAACTGAATCTACAGAGACAACTGAAGAGAGAGGGAAAAACCCTCAAGTGTAGCCCAGATAGAAACCATGCAAAGATAAAAACCACATGGTATCTAAAAGGGGAAAGAAGACTTGTTTCTGCTGTTACAGTTTTTTTTGGTTTTGTCCCTATGAAGCCAGCGTTACACTTTGGTTTTTGTATGCAAATGTCTTTTGGATTTTCTGTTTTTGTTATATTTTAAAACTTTCCTCTTCTTGAGCTAGAATTGAGTGCAATCAGATGAACATTGAATAACAGAACATAATCTTAGAGATAAATTAGGACTCAGAAAAAGTTCATTGTTCCTGAATGGTAAAATAATTTGTCAACAATGATTAATAAAAGTAGATAATTTACCTACAGTATAATGACTTGTGTATCATAACAACAAGAAAGTCACAATAAAAATAATTTTATTGCGGCTAGTATACCATTCAGATTTGTATTAAAACTCAACATGTGAATGCTCACACTGCACTGTGATAGCAACGGGTATTCAAGGCCATTGAATATTCACTTTAAGATGTCATTGGTACAGACACACCTGTGCTAGAGAATTTGAAGTTCATCTTGCATGAAAAGTCAGTAGCCCTGAAATTTCTCATCTCTTACCTTTAGATTACTGGGAATGATATAGTCTAACAGTTGAACATTGGTTGGTCCAAATTTCTGAAATCTTTTTATTTCCTATATGATGCTGTCCTGGTACATTTGGGCTGCTATAACAGAGTACCATTGGCTAGGTGGCTTATAGACAACAGAAATTTATTTATCACAGTTTTGGAGGCTAGAAATTCCAAAATAAAGGTGCCAGCAGATTTGGTGCCTAGTGGGGGTCACTTCCTGGGTCATAGATGGCTGTCTTCTCACACTTGCCTGTCCCATGGCAGAAGGAGTAAGGGAGCTCTCATGAGTCTCTTTTATAAAGGCACAATCCCATTCATGAAGACTCTGGCAAAGGCCCCACCTCCTAAGACTGTCACACCGGGCATTAGGATTTCAACATATGAGTTTAGGGGGGACAGAAACATTCATTCTATACAGCAGGTGCCAAATGCCTTCCCTTAATATGTACTACTCTCTTTCTACTTCTCCTATAACAAATTTGAAAAGGGAGATATGGGATTTCGAGATGTGAAGATGCAGCTGTTCTAATTGTAAAAGCAGAGATAAAAACAGAGCCACTCCACGATAAGGAGGATGTGAAATGCTCACCTGAGAGTATAAAGAGGGATTTACCCACTGGAACTGTAATGTTCTGGGTGCATGCAATGGCCATGGTAAGACCATAAACATACTAGGCTTTAAAAAGCATGTTTATGTGTGTGTGTGTGTGTGTGTGTGTGTGTGTGTGTGTGTGTGGTTGGTGTTCGTGTGTCTATAAGTGTGCACAGCGGAGAGAGGAGGGAGATGATGAGCATGAATCAGACATGTTGATATTGCTTTTTAATTTTCTTTTTTCTCAAAGATATTCTTATGAACCCACAGTTACAGAGCATCTACCTTGTGCTAGACCCTGTCAATAGTGGTTTATAAAATGTGCTCCCTGCCCCTGGGGAACTTACAATCTGGCAAATGAGACAAACACATAAATAATTAACAGATAACTAGCATTACACTGGCCAAGTGAACAAACCACTCTGGGAATGCAAAGGGACCTTTTATTGCCCTAATGGGAGTGGGAGGTGATGTGTGTTAGAGAAGGTTCCACAGAAGTGGGCATTCAAAGGATGACTGAGATTTCACTTGGCATAAACATGGGGCAAGGTCGCTGTAGACAGATGGGACCAAGCACAGGCAACGCTCTGAGGTGGGGCTCTGGCCGGCACATGGGGACATCCGTGGGTCTGGATTCCGCTGTGGTTTGCCAGGAGATGGGAAGTGTTGGGTAAGGAGTTCAGATACAAGAGTAACAGTGGATCCAAGATGAAGTAAGAGTCTAAAGGGAAGCAAGGGAGTTCAAAAAACAAACCAACAGGCAAGCTAAAACCTACCCATTTCTACTACCCTTTAACATGATGAACAAAGTAAGACACAGTAAGTTTTACTAAAACCCACTTAGATCCTGATTGTTTTTCGAACAAGGCAAGATGGAGCGAGTCTTATAAGGACCTCAAGATTCTGTTCATATCCTTGTATTAATCTTTGTGATGCATCAAGGACAGCAGTGACCAACTTCATCCATTTCTTTTATAGAGATTTTTCTAGTGCACCTACTTTGTGCCTAGAATTGTCTAGGCACTGGGGAAACAGAAGCAAATGAGAGAGATAGGGGCCACCCCACACGGGTCCTGGTATGGCTGAACTCACCTGTAGGCAGGAGTCTCTGCTCTAAATCTTGTTCCATGGGAATGGAGAATGGAGATTCCATGTCGAGGCTGAGCACAGTGGAAGTTGAGCCTGAGCGCAGCCCTGTGTCTTGTCCCTCAGTCACCTTCCTGCTCAGCCAATAACAGGAAGAAAAACAAACAGAGCTCCAATGCAAGAGATCACTGGCTGTAGAAGTTTTGACAATGGCAGAAACTGTCTTTGGCCCAGTGTCAGAGCCCTTGACATCAAGCAGTGTGGTGCCATTATGGTGAGCAGTGGCATGTATGTGCATGTGTGTGTGTGCATCTGTGTCATGTGTGTGCATGTAGCAGTCACAGTGATGCCTTCAGCAGGAGTTGGTAGCACCTTGCTTTTGATGCTGGCACCAACAGAAGAGGCATAAGACAGCGGATGTTGTGGAGAATCCAAGGGACCAAGAAACACCTGTGGACCCCTCCCCATGGGGGCTTCAGAACTATTTTTGGAGAAATTTGAGGGTATTAAGGTCCTGGGGTGGAGAAAAAAGCCAGTGAACAAATGATTCATGATCATTTCTGTGGCTCCATTTTAATGACTCCAACAACATTGTGAAATAGGATTTGGGATTGTTAGTCTAGAATCACAGGCAAGAAAACTCAGGCTCAGGGCTGCACAGCTGAGAAGGAATAGGATTGGGGCTAAAACCCAGGCTTTCTTTTCAGTACTTAATTCTTTTTATCATGTTTTCAACAAATGATTGTCATGTTAGTATTGCCTATCACATGATATTAATAAATAATACCTGGAAGCTCCACCTTTAAACACACAGAATCGGTCTACATCCATGGTTAGTCTAGTGGCCTGAACACAATGGATGTTCAATAGATTTTCAGGAAATCTATTCATTGATAGGCTCTAGTCATATTGGCCAAGGCAGGTGCCTTAATTCTCTTATTCTATTCAGGGGAGCAACGGTACCAGGGGACCTTTTTTTGGAAGCTAATCCCTACACGGGTCAGCGAGCTTTAGCATCAGCTTCTTTCTAGTCCCTGTGTCTTGCGAGCCTGACCTTGTGAAGACAGAGAAGGAATTTAAACACACATACTTTCTCTATGTAGGCCAGATAACTATTTTTTAATAGAGGAAGGCATCAATATTATTGCTGGTAAGTATAGATTTTTAAAATGGTTTTCAAGGTCAATACATATTAATTGAGAATATTGTGATACCATAGTGGCTTTTCTAAGAATCACCTGGGCATTAGCAAAAAGTAAAGGGTCTTGCTGACTATCAGTCTGTATGCCAGTCTATTTACATCGGTAGCAGCAAGCAGCACTAGGCTCAGAGAAGAAATCTGGAAGTTTGGATGGCAGGCAGATAGGAGCCCCCTGTCTAATTGTATTCAAACTTGTCTGAACTGGTTTCCAAAGACCTTCATCCTCTTCCCTCCCCTTCAAGAAAAAAAAGAGCAAACTGGTATTTTCTTTTAACTCAATTCTATTTAGGAAGGGTTTTGAAACTAAAAAGAGACGGACAGAGGGGGACAATCTGTGCTACCGGCTTTTGCAATCCACCAACAGCGCTGTATACAGAATAAGGAAGCTTCATTTCAGATTGAGGTTGGGAAGGTCGCAAGATAGCAGTGTGAGCCCCTGCTTTAATGCCAAGCGTGACATTTTTTGTATCTTTTGTGAGGTGGTCCATATGGAACAGCATAGCACCTAGTCGGAGCTGGGCTAATTCCTTCTGGAAGGAGAGGAGAGGGAGTGAACCAGCCAGGAGCAAGCAGAAGCATTTGATTCCACAGGTTTATGCCAAGATGAAGGCTGCTGCCTACTGGGTGTTGCGGCTTCGTGCCAGCCTCTCCTAAAGCAAACCAGCAGTACAAGATGACACTGGTTTCTCCCTGGCTTTATAGACATAATTTCCAGTAATTATGTGACTGCATGATCGTCTGTGCAGTTAATGCTCAGGTCCACAGTGGCAGTGGGAGAGGGAGGAGAGGTGAACTCTGCGATGCTGACTAGGGTAGGGGTCTGGGCTGCCGAAGTGTGCACAGCCCTTTGCTCTTAGCTCTGGCTGCTGTTTTCTTCCTACTTCCTGTTCAGAAAATGTGTACCTCAAGAAAGCTACCTCTTCAATTTGCTCAGATTTGAGTTATTTCACATTGTGATTATCCGAGAGCTAATTATTGCCTTTTGTACCATCCCATGCCTTTTTCCTGCCTCCTCCGTCCCCCCTGCTGCAGTCCCTTTCCCTGTCATTAACACTTCCATCAGAGCCTGGGGAAAGGACAGCAGAGGAGATGATGGTCAAATCAGCCACTTGTGCTGGGGCATAGTAGTTTAGCAGCTCTGTGTGCACATTTCCTGATGGAAGGGATTAAAGTTCTGAGGTTCACTCTCCTCCCATGTCCCAGAGTTCTCGCTGATACCGTGTGTAGGGATAATGGAGACTTGTGTGGGCAAAAGCCTCACGTCAGCAGCTACCCCCAATAGAGTTCTTAGTCGGTTGAGTGATATAGGTGCTATCCCTCTCTGGACTGGTCCCTAGTTCTCGGATGTCTAAGCAGTGTCAAGCGAAAAGTGGTCACCTGTGGAAACATCATTTACAGACCACCAGAAGGCCAGTTTGAGGATGCAGGCTCAGCATTCATTCTCCTTCTGGTCACCGAAACCATGGTTGGGTTGAACAGAAAACAATCTCCAAGTCTTTCTGGACTATGAAGTTCTAAGCCTCAGCCCTGCAAAGGGGATTTATGGGCATGGTGGGCTAATAGGAACAGCAAGAGACAGAAGGACAGAGATAGATATTCATAGGCCCAGAGGCTAGAGAAGCAGTGAGATCCCAGATAGAGGTGACTGCATGGTGTGTCTTGGCAAGAGAACATGTGTTCCAAACACGGTCCTGAAGCAGGAGAGTCCATGGGCCTAGTATTTTGGCTAGGACATGTGCTGCCTGGTGAGGAGAATGAGACTTGAGCAAGAAGGGAACCCCAGCACTCATCACCCATGCCTCAGTGCAAACTCCCAGAAAGAAGTAGGTTGATTTTTCTACCAGGGAATAAGAATAAGGACTCAGATTGAAAGGAAATGAAGGCATAGAAAACAGATAAGGTCATTTTTCCTGTATGCCTGATTTTATAACTGAAATTCATCCCTGATATATTCATATTAATTCCTCATATGGAACCAGAGAAGACCCCATATAGCAAAAGCAATCTTAAGCAAAAAGAACAAATTGGGAGGCATCAATTTACTAGACTTCAAGCTATACTACAAAGCTATAGTAACTAAAACAGCATAGTATTGGCACAAGAACAGAGACATAGACCAACAGAACAGAACTGAGAACCCAGATATAAAACCATCTTCATATAGCTATCTAATATTTGACAAAGCAGACAAAAACATACACTGGGGGAAAGAATTCTTATTCAATAAATGGTGCTGGGAAAATTGGACAGCCACATATAGAAGACTGAAACAGGGTCTGCACCTCTCACAAAAATCAACTGACAGTGGATAACAGATTTTTAAACCTAAGGCATGAAACAATAAAAATTTTAGAAGAAAATGTTGGAAAAACTCTTATAAACATTGGCCTAGGCAAAGAATTTGTGAAGAAGACCCCAAAGCAATCATAGCAGCAACAAAAATAAATAAATGAGACAAATCAAATTAAAAAGCTTCTGCACAGCCAAGGAAACTACCGTGAATGCAAACAAACAACTTACAGAATGGGAGAAAATATTCATATGCTATACATCTGATAAAGGGCCAATAACTAGAATCTATATAGAACTCAGAAAAATCGGCAAGAAAAACATCAAACAACCCCATCAGTAAATAGGCAAAGGACATGAACAGAAACTTTTCAAAAGAAGACAGAATAATGGCCAGCAAACATATTAAAAAATGCTCAACCTCTCTAATCATCAGGGAAATGCAAATCAAAATCCCAATGAGATATCGCTTAACTCCAGTGAGAATGGCTTTTATCAAAAAGTCCCCAAACAATAAATGTTGGCATGGATACAGAGAGATAGGAGCACTCATACATTGCTGGTGGGACTGCAAACTAGTACAACCTCTATGGAAAGTATAGAGATACCTCAAAGAACTACAAGTAGAACTACCAGCAATCCCATTACTGGGCATGTACTCAAAGGAAAAAAAGACATTCTGTAATAAAGACACCTACACTAGAATGTTTATAGCAGCACAATTCACAATTGCAAAGATGTGAAAACAACTCAAGTGTCCATCAGTACATGAGTGGCTTCATAAAATATGGTATATGTGTACCATGGAGTTCTACTCAGCCACAAAAAACGATGGTGATCTAGCACCTCTTGTATTATCCCAGGTAGAGCTGGAGCCTATTCTGCTAAGCAAAGTATCACAACAATGGAAAAACAAGCACCACATGTACTCACCATCAAATTGGTATTAACTGATCAACACTGACGTACACATATAGTAGTAACATTCATCGGGTGTTGGGCAGGTGGGAGGGGGAGGAGAGGATGGGCATATTCACACCTAATGGGTGCAGTGCACACCGTCTGGGGGATGGACACGTTTGAAGCTCTGACTTGGGAAGGGGAAAGGCAATATATGTAACCTAAACATTGTACCCCTGTAATATGCTGAAATAAAAAAATTATGAAGTAAATATACATGCTTCCCAAACCATGAAATAGGATTAGTAATTCTCAGATAATCTGTTATCTCTATGCATTTCTAAATAGGTTACTCCATTTCTATCAGTATAGATAAATAGCAAATCAAGCCAGGGCAGGTAAGAGCCTGATGTCTATTCACAAACACCATTAGATAGACTAATGGCCAACAAACATATGAAAAAAACTTTAATTGAAGTATAAACGGGAAAATACCTTTCTGGAAGACAATTTTCAAAATGTAACAAAATCCCTGAAAGTGTACATACCCTTTCTTGGCCCCCAAATTCCACTTTAGGAATTTACCCTAAGGCAATAAACATGAATATATTTGAAGATTTAATTATAAGAATGTTTATAAGGGCAACAGAGTTAATTTTTTTCCCTTTGTAAAAATATTTTAGGTGTGATTTTATTTCCAGCGAAATGCACACATGGTAAGTGTGCAGTTCAGTGGGTTTTAACAAATGCACACACCCATGTAAACCACATGCCTTCAAGATGTAAAATATTTTTTATCACCCCAGAACATTCATTAATTCCCCCTCACAGTCAACATCTCCCCTGGAAGCAACCACTGTTCTGATTTTTATCATTGCAGTTTAATTTTGCTTATAAAAGATGCTATTGTGACAAAATTGATTGTACATTTCTTTTTTTAATTCCCATCCTCCAAGAACCATGATTCTCAGCAGCCACTCTAGGCTTACAGCTCCAGGGAAGGACAAACAAGAATGCCGCTGCTGGAGAGAGGTGGTAGCAGGTTGCTGTCCCAGGCAGAAGTGAAGAGGAATTGGGAAGAAAGTCTGTCTCTTCTACCCTAGTGGATTGTGGGAGAAATGAACTAATGGAATCAGGCAAGTTTTCCCACATGTCTTGGTCACATATGGGTCAGAGATGTCAGATAGAAGGAGGTGAGACCCTGTGGCACTCACTGTTCTCTTGCCAGCTGCCACTATGAGGCCTCCCTTCTGGTCAATGAAATGGAAACAGAAACGATGGTCAGAAATGATGCCTGGTTAGCCTCCAGGCCAGAGTTACCTTTGTAAAATTCTACGTGTCAAAACCAGAGGCCCCCCATTCCCAACAAAGTCAAGGCCAGCTCCCATTGTGTGGCATACAGATCTGTCATCAACGGACTCTAACCCTATTAGTTTAGCTTCCTCTCTACGGGTGACCAACGTGCCTTGGTTTACCTGAGACTTTCCAGAGTTTAGCACCCGGGAAACCCCCTCAGCCTTGGGTCCTGGGTAACCTGGGATGGTTGGTCACCTATCCTCACCACTGCCAGCCTCCACCACCAGCACAGTGACTAAATATTTGCACTAAAAAAACAGGGCAGGTTTGCATGTTAACAATTTTTACTGTCTCCAAACCTGCATAGGAGCTGGTGTGGAATGGGCACTATTTAATCTATCAATGTCTGACAATTTATTATGTCAATATAGGTAATATTTTCTTTATGATTTTTGGGTTTTGTTTTCTACTATTGGTCTCAAGAATAAATTTTTTAAAAAAGAAGAAAAGAAATTCCATTGTGATGTTCTTTCCTTTAATAAATGATGTGGGCTTAAAATACTGTGCCAGTTTCGTGTTTTCTCTACCACCTCCCAACTGAGAAACAGACAGCAATATTCATTTGCCCAGAATTACTCTACAGAAAGAAGTTATACAAGCCAGAGAACATGAATATAGCTCCTATATTCCATTATGTCCAGGTATCTGCGGAACTTGTCTACTACAGCAGTCCCCAACCTTTTGGGGACCAGAGACTGGTTTCATGGAAGACAATTTTTCCATGGATGGGGGAAGGAGAGAGGTAGAGTTCTGTGCCCTGGTCCCTAACAGGCCACGGACCAGTACTGGTCCACGGCCCAGGGGTTGGGGACGTTCAGCTTTAGAACATTTGAGTGTCATTCCTCTTATAAATGGCCTTGCCATTATCCTACTTCCTGAAGAAATACCAGAGAGGTAAAAGCTGTAAGATTCTGGAAGCTTGCTTTACAAATTCAGTGACTTGTTAATTCCTAAGGACTACTTATCATTATAAGTAGGCTTAATGAAAAACCCATCAAACACAAAAGAAAAAGCAACACTTTCCTTTTGTTCTTTTTATCCATTTTTATGTTTTAACAAATGTTATTTTATGAAATGGATATTTAGATAAATTTGTCACCAAAATACTCCATTACTACTATGAATTCTATTAGCCAGAGTGCTTATTATATTAATGCTCAGAGCAGGGATCACTGGAAATGACATTTATTTGAGAAAATTAGGAAGGAACTCTTTAAAATTAAACAACATAATCCTTGTTTCTGATTGTGATTCACTCAAGTCTGCACAGCTCCCAACTCCCTTGGTAACCTGCATTTCATTCTGTCTCGAGATTTTTCCCTTTGTGGTACATTCCAGAAGTCAGACTGGCTCTGCCCACTGGCTCATCTGTGAAATTCTTGCACACGTTCTATTCCAAATGCACTAGGAAGTCCTTGGAACTACAGTTCAGAGCTTGTCCTTTTGTATAATTGGGTGTGGTAAGAGGGGCCGAAGTTTACAGTCACATCGATTGCAAAGTTTCTTACCTCCTTCTGCACACTGAGGAAGACTTACTCTTGGAAGGACACTTTCTGTGATCTGGTTGAACTGCTTGGCTTTTGCTCTCACAGCATGTCTTTTCACTCCTAATCTCATCCTCCTCCTCTTTTGCCCTCTTACAAGAGATATGAGAGAATCTGGCAGATAGCCATTCTGTAGAGAGCATCTGTTTTGATTTGAGTAATTGATCCAGCCACTCAGGCAGAACATTACCTGTGTTTAACTGTTTTCGTCCACTCAGGCCTACGCAGGACTTTTAAGCTATTAAATGAGATATTCTCTTTCCTTTCACAAATGTTTGCACGGTGTCTGGATAAGGTTATCACTTGCGAAGGACTGACTCTGATCAGACTAGCAAGGTTAAATGGCCTCAAAATAGCAATGAAAAACCTGGGTCCTAAAGATCTGGAGACCAGAGAAGACCACAAGGCTAGAGGAGGGGGCTCTACTGGACTTGTATTAGGGTGCCAAGGACAGCTTAGTCTCTTTGTCTAGAGAGGGGAATAGCTGGTATTTAGAGAAGATTTAAAGTAAAGGTTGAAAAATGATGCAAAGTCTGGGAAGTAAGAACTTGAATTTGGAAAGTCAATGACATCTTGACACACAAGGAATTGAGTAATGACTAAATGACACCATAGAGTCTGGAGTCAAGACCAGCATGATGTCATGCTGTCTCTTGCCTCCAGGGACTCGGTGTAAACTGCTCCTTCTGCTTGGAAGTCCCTGCCCTCCCTTTCATGCCCCCACCCTGGTATCCTCCTCCCCATTTCGCCTCACCCCCACCTCGGCCGCCAAACTCTTGCTTCTTAGCATAACTTCTCCTTACCTTGCTAGTCTTGGGTTAAAATTTACTTCTCCCATGAAGGCTTTTCTGAGCCCTAATCACCACCATGGATACTGTCCCTCTGTTTCCTCCCAAAGCACATATACTTAATCCTATTGTAATAATAATAATAATGGTCCATTTATTGAACATTTACCAAGTGCCAGATCCTATTCTAAGTACTATACATGTAGTACCTCTTTTAAATTTCTCAATAACCTACTAGATAGGTACTATCATTATACTCATTTTACAGGTAAAAAAATAACCAGAATCACAGAGATATTTAAAATCAGTTAGTGGCAGATCAAGATTGGGATCCAGAGTCTGAACTCTTAACTGTGATGCTATCACAATTGTATATACCTCTTTTCTGGACTTCAAGGACCCATCCAGATTCAAGGGCAGCACACATAGACCCTATCTCTCAAACAGAGGAGTGTCAAGGAATTGGCAGCCATCTCAACTACTACTTCAGTTGATTAAAATAAAACTCTGTGTGTGTGTGTGTGTGTGTGTGTGTGTGTGTGTGTGTGGTCTGTCTGGAAAGTATCCAGCCATGTAATATGAAACATAGAGGCATTTATTGAAGAAGATGCAAGATACAAGAAACATTGTACATAGCTCCCCCAGCCAATTGCTGATACAGTGCTTATCTTTCTGACCTTGACTCAGAGTCAGACTTACACTTTAGAGTTTCTATGTTGATCTCTTTCTATGATCAGTAAAGAAAAATACACAGGTTGCAGAATGACAACTTGAGTCTGCACAACTCACATCTTAATCTTCTTCCATTTTGTCAAACATTCCCAAAACTAAATACCTCTGTACAACCTCGTAAGAATATATCCCACCTTCCTCACACCCACGGTAGACGTCATTACATAATCAAAACACTCAGGCTATTTCTTAACCCAACCCTGCAGGTAGGCATTATTAATTAAACAGACCTGGCATAGGAGATAAAACCTATTTGCCACTTCTCTTCTCTGTCACTTTCTAACTTACTCTTCCTCCCAACATTAAAGACATGAGAATGGAATGGAGTATATTTTACAATTTGGGAGAAGAATGGGGTTAAAAGTAGCCTCATATGTTGAGATAGACTTTGAATAAAGGCTTTACCTATATTCTCTCAAATCTTAAAAAAGATGTTTGAATTGAAACTATTGATTTATATACAATAATTTTAAGATGATTGCTGATACTCTCAAGGAGTTTATAGTCAAAATTGGTTTTTATCCTCCTTCTCTTTAAAAGGAAATGTTTACCGAGTGCCTTTGTGTGCATGGTTCTAAACTAAGCATTGCTTAGATTATTCAGAAATAGTTTTAGGGCTCATAGGCCTACATGATTTTACTCATATGTCTACAGGAGTTAGCAGGGCTCATTTATATCACATTATTTCATAGGATGTTATTATTTTAAAATTCATATGTCAAGAATGCAAACAGTAACATTATATTCAATGATTACATTTATGGTGGCCAGGTACTGTTGTGCTTAGAAGCAAAGCCTTCCAATCAACCCGGGATCTACGCAACCATTCAGCAGCCCGATTATACCCTCCACCTCCACTATTTTGGGTAAAGTGTCAGGTTGGTGCTCAGCTGCTAGGAAAACTGATGATGAGAACTCAGGAAAATTCTAAACTTTAAAGATTTCCTGGCAGATACCTAGAGTCCGGAGAGAAGTGCTACACAGTGAAAATGATCATGTTTACGCCTAAGCTAACCAGGCATTCATCTTTTTATTCTTATGCCTGTCCTGGTATACCCAGAACATGCTCGATGGAGTTAGCATAATGGAATAACTCCCTGCCCTCTCCAGGGAAAGAAACTTCTCATTTAGTGTTCTGGTGTGTTCTGTAATAGTAATGATCTTTATAGCTTTGTAGTATACTCTCAACAAACGGCTTTCGAGATGGATTAAATGATTTCGTTTTGCTTTGGCTGTTAGTCTACCTCAGAAACAGTTTTCTAGCTCATACACAATATACCAATAGCGATTATCCCTTATTTCTAAATAACACTATCAGGGATTCAATGACAATGAGAACAGCAGGAAACCCCAAGCAGCATGATAATGGCTTCCTAAGCAGCTATGTCACTTTCCATTTCTCCCAAAGCGGAGGCAAGCCAGGGGGACTGGTGGACGGAGGACTTCTGCCTCCTGAACACTGTCTTATTTCCCCTAGAAGAGCCAGTAACTGAGGGGGTGTCAGTACAAAAGAACTGGAACCAGCAATAAAAATGTATTTCTTATCTCGGGAGAAACTCGCACATCATCCTTGTCCTGTGTGATAATGGTACTCTTTCAGGACTGTGACCCACCACAGGAAAACCAGGAGGGTCAAACAATGGCCTGAAATTAACTCTTGACATACTTGCAGCTTTTCCAGCAAGCACCGGGGCTTAATATTACAGACCTAGAAGAGTTGATCTCCCCTGGTGATAGCAATCTGCCTTTCAATTTTGCTGTCTTGAATAGCCAGCTGTGAGCCTTTATATAACATTTCACAGTCCCTTAATTACCGCATGACAACCTCAGGGTTGCTAATCCTAATACCGTTCCGAAGTGAGGGACTCGTGACATATCAGCAGTTTAATACAACTCTTTCTGCGGTAATCATGTTTGGTGGAAAATATAGCTCTTCCCAAACACAGTGAACCGCTAACCTTAAAATGTTAAGATAAACTTTTGCTTACACCCTACATCGCTGGGGAGAAATGGGCTCTTGTGTCCTGGCTGATAGGTACACCAAGGGTGCTAAATACATAACAGAAAGCTGAAGGAGAGAGAATCATGGAGGAAAAAAGTGGATAAAAGCTGGCAGGAAAAGGTTTCTTGGCTGATTCATTGTACTGCACAAGCACAGCATGCTAGTCTTTTCTCTTTTCTTGATAGAAATTGGATCACAGATGCAGCATTCCTCGGCCATGCAATGATGCAAGAGGACTAAGTAAGCTTTGACGGTCTTAGCATGGCAGCCGGGAGAGTTTTATTACTTACAGGCATGGAAGCAGGCCAAGGCACCCACAGTAAAAACCAAAGTTTTGCCTTTATTTGGTTAAACCATGACTTCAAATGCCCAGGCCCAATCGTTCAGGACCAATATTGACTGGAACTCAAATGAGCTGGATTGGTTCTCTCTGCTTCTGCTCACTTTCTGCCCAAGTTGGCACGCGACCGATTGCCAGACAGCAATTAATCAAGCCTACACTTCAAATGTAGCTGTGTAAATATAATATGAGGTTTGGACTTTGGTGAGTTTCCTAATATCCCAAGGAATATTACTCAATCAGCAAATACTTAGTGAACCTCTGCTGTGCATTCAGCATTTTGCTAAGTGCTTTGGGAGATATGAGACACCCGAGACGGAGTTCAACTCCTCCAAGAAAGCACAATGAGATAGCTTAAAGTTTAACAGACCTGGGTTTGAATTCTGGCTCATCAACTTATTATACTTGGTTGGTAACCCTGAACAAATTAAGTTACGTCTTAGAATCTCACAGTTACATGAGGTTCAAAATGCCTGTTTTACAGAATTAGAATTTCTAGCCCAGGCCTCTTTCCTGAGCCCTGAGCTTATGTATCCAACAGTCTACTTGCTGTCTCCACCTGGATATCTAGCAGAATTACAAATCAAACACGTCCAAATGCTTTTTCCCTCCCTGTTCTACCTCCACCAAGGTCCCTGCTACAAACTTTTTCCTCTAACTTTTTTCTCTCTCAGTAAATGGCATCGCAGTCCCACTGGGTCCTCAAGGACCTTCTTTTCTCATATAATTTACCAGCAAGTCCTGCCTGTCTTATCCTGAAAATACATCTTGTTTTCTTTGTCTTTGATGCCCCCACATATAATCTAGACAACCGTCATTCATCTCCTGGAAAACCACAACAGCTCCCTATCTGGTTTCACAACTTGGATTTTAATTCTCCAGTCCAATCTCCACTCAGTAGTAGAATTTAGAACCTAAATTGGGACTTCCAGTTCTAGGTAAAAGGTAGAAAGTCATGAATTCCTACTTTCCAGTAGTTTACAGTATATTATTATACTTATTTTCATATTCAAATTATCACAGATTTGACCAGTTGTAGCCTCTTCACATGCCTTCTGCATCTTTGTGACATAGCCTCATCACTTTTTTGGAGCACTTCCTTACTCTTTGACATAACAAGACCTGCCAGGCTCTCTTTGGCCTGCCTATTCTAGGTGTAGAATCAGTCTCTTCTCTGAGGATCCCTGGTTTCTTTTATCAACGAGTAGTATTAAACACCAAGTTACGGGTGCTAGATATGCTCCTTACTCCTAAGTTGTCATTGTTTCCTGGCCAGTGTATGTGTGTGTGTGTGTGTGTGTGTGTGTGTACATACTTACACATGGCAATATGCTTATACAAATACTTACATATACAGGTATAACATGTGTATGTGTGGACATACACATACATGTATAAGCATGTGTATATTCATATTTTAGAAATCATGCATTCATACTGTTTTATCTTCAATTCCAATCCATCTCTACAGGGGTCAGTTATTTCCATTTCATATTTGTATATCCCTTTCTACCACAGTGGAACCCTAGCCCCCAACAATATCAACACGTTTACTTATGTGCTCAGACCCTTAATACATTCAAAATTTTTTTCAGAATTCTTTTGTCCATCTCTCTTCAAAATTCAAACCAACTAAAAGGAATTTAAGACTTACTTGCAATTCTCTCCCCACATTCCACCCTGCCCAACACTTAGAGCTTAATAGTCAAATTCTGTGTTTGTAAGTTTTCTGATTGTTCTTTTTTTTTCTTCCTAAATGTGATTATGACATTCTTTGAAATGACATTCAGATCATTTGTTTCATTTGCTTTCCATCTTTGATTCTCCCCTTTTAGTCTTTATTGGGTTAATTTTGTTTTTAGAATATTTAGAACACAAACATGATTCCTAAGGCTAAAACTGTACAAAAGGAAATATTCTGAGAAGTGTCACTTCCCCCAAGTCCCTTTTGTTTTATTTTTCCCCTCTCGTCCTCAACCTTATAGATAACAAACTTTTTGTTTCTGGTTTATTTTTCCTGTGTTCCTTATGTAAAGATAAGCAAATGTATCTGTGGTTTCTTATTTTCTCTTCCTTCTTACACAACATGCAGCTTGATGTATATGCTCTTTTGTACTTTGCTTTTTTTCACTAAAGAACAGCTCCTGGAAATCACCACGTCAGTTCATGGGGCTCTTCCTCAACTGCACAGTGTGATTGACACCACTGGGTATATGCACTACAGTTACCCCATCAATGCTTGCACATTCAGGGAACCTTCAATATATTGCAGTTACACATAATGCTGCAATGGATAAATTTGCACATATGTATTTTCATATTATTAATATTGAAAGTATATCTTTAGTGTAAATTCCTAGAAGTAGGCTTGCTGGGTTAAAGAATACACACAATTGTGATTTTGTGGGATATTACCACTTTTCCTTCCATGGGCATTGCACCATGTTGCATTCCATCAGCACTGCATGGCAGTGTCTGTTCCCCCCCAGTGTCATCAGCACAGTACTTTGTCAAGCTTTTGAATTTTTGCCAGTCTGATGGGTGAGAAATGGTAACTCAGTGTGGTTTAATTTTCATTTCTCTTATGTGCAAAATTGCACATATTTTCATATGTTTAAGGGTCATTTTATATCTTCTTTTGTGAACTTTTTATTCATGTCTTTTATCTATTTTTCTACAGGATTTTGAGTCTTTTATTATTCAATATTTAAATATTATTTGTATGTTAATACTAGCTCTTTACCTGTGAAATATGTTGCAAATATTTTTCAAGTGTGTTATTCATCTTAAAGATTTTTTTGTTTTTTGGTTGTCAAATTTATCAATCTTTTAAATATTTTATACAGGTTTTGCATCATAGTTAGAAGGCCTTTACCTATACTCAAGTTATATAGAAATTCACCCATGTTTCTAGGACTTTCATAGTTTCATTTTTTACATTTAGATCTCTGATCCATTTGGAGTTTCTTTTGTGTATTTTATGAGGAATGCATTAAATTTTACTTTCACTAAAGAGATATCCCACTGTCTCAACACTATTTATTAAGAATAAAGAAGACAATCTTTATCCCAATTTCTTGGGATACCACATGTATCATACACTACATTTCTGTATATAACTGGGTCTATTTAAACGAAATATATGCTAACTTTTAACACTGCTGTCCCCAGTCCCCAGGCCATGGACCTAGTACCAGGCCATTACCAGTCTGTGGCCTGTTAGGAACTGGGCTACAGACCAGGAGGTGAGTGGTGAGGGATGGAAGCTTCATCTGTATTTACAGCCACTTCCCATCATTCACATCACTGCATAAGCTCCGCCTCCTGTCAGATCAGCAGGGCATTAGATTGTCATAGGAGCGTGAGCCCTACTGTAAACTGCGCATGCGAGGGATCTAGGTTGTGAGCTCCTTATGAGAATCTAATGCCTGATGATCTGAGATGAAGCTAAGGCAGTGGATCTGGGGAGCATGAAAGGTTTGCCTGCACAATAAGTGTAATGTGCTTGAATCATCCCCCAAAATCCCTCCACCCCTCCAACCCCCAGTCCATGGAAAAATTGTGTTCTACAAAACTGGCACCGGGGGGTGCCAAAAAAGTTGGGGAGCGCTGTTTTAACAAGCTTTTAACAAACATGTGTGGGCTGCTGTGGAGGATTATGACTCAGGCACCCCAGCCACAGAACACATTTGCAACAATTTGCCAACTCTTTCCCATGAGCTTTTCTTAAATGCACAAGGGTAATATGCTGATGGCTGGGGTCAGGGTAAGGAGTTTTAGAGAACCATACTCCCCAGGACACAGCTCATTCCTTGCATGAAAGGCAGTGGCACAAGGAAGCCACCATTGCTGAGTTCTGCCTGAATCCCTAATCCGTGGATTCATCAACAATAAAATTATTATTGTACTGTGCCACTAAGTTTTGGGTTAGATTGATATGCAGCAAAAGATAATCGATATACCATTTCTATTAAGCATGGTACTGGAAGTCCTGGCCGGTGAAAGAAGACATGAAAAGATAAATAAATGAAAGGCATATATATTGAAAAGGAAGAAGTAAAACTTCTATTGTTTGCAAGTGATATGATTGTGTACAGAGGACACCTTATGGAAGTTCCAAAAAAAATTAAAACCTACTAAAACTAATAAGTAATTTAGTATGACTTCAGAATGTAAGGCTAATATATAACTGGTAAAAAAAATTGAAAAATAAAATAAAATAAAAACATCTATAACAGCAGCGAGCATCAAACACCTAGAAATAAATCTAACAAAAGACACGCAAGATCTCTGCACTGAAACTACAAAGCATTGCTAAGAGAAACTAAAGACACTATTAAAAATAGAGAGATACTATGTTCTTGGATTGAAAGACTCAATATTATCAAGATGTCAGGTCTCCCCAAATTGATCTTGAGATTCAACACAATCCCAATCAAAATCCCTGCAGGCTGATTTAAAATTTTTATGAAAGTGCAAAGAATCTAGAATAGCCATAACAATTTTGAAAAAGAAAAACACATTTGGAGATTTATAATACCTGCCTCAAGACTTAAAATAAAGCTACTGTAATCAAGATAGTGTGGCACTGGCATAAGGATAGACAAATAGATCAATAGAACAGAATAGAAAGTCTAGAAATAGACCCACAAAATATGGCTGATTGATTTTTACAAGGCCTTAAGTCAATTCAATAAGGAAAAAAAAATGTCTTCTTAACAAATATTGCTGGAACAATTGAATATCCATATGAGGAAAAAAAACTCAACTTTTATACATCCATAAAATTTATGTATGTGTATGTATAGAAATATGTAATTTAAAAATTAATCTGAGGTGGGTCATAGGTCTAAATGTAAAAGCTAGAAAAATAAAGAAAACATGGAAAAGCACCATGTGACCTGGGTATAGGCAAGTTTCTTAGGACATATAAAAGGAAAAAGATGATAAATTAAAAGGACATCATTAAGAAAATTAATAGGCAAGCCATAGACTGGGAAAACATATTTGGAAAATATATATCTGACAAAGGACTCATATTCGTATGTATAAACAACTCCTACATTTGTCAACATGGGAAAAAGACTTGAACAGACAAAAAAAGAATTTATGAATGTCCAAAATACACAAGACAGGTGATTGGTCAGCATGAAAATGCAAATTAAAAGCACAATGAGTTACTATTTCCCTCCCACTAAAATAGCTAAAATTAAAAAGACTGACATTGCTAAATGTTAAAGAGGATTTTGAACAAACAAACCTTTCATACTTGGTTAGTAGGAATGTAAAATGTTAAAACTATTTAAAGTTTTGGGAAACTGGAAGAACCTTGTAAAATTATACATATACCTTTCCAATGGCCCAGCATGTGAATGAGAATGTTGAAGCAACTTTATTTGCAATAGCCAGAGACTGGAAACAATACCAGTACCCAACAATAGGTGAATGTGTAGTCCAATAGGGATATATGCATATAATAGAATACTTTTCAGCAACTAAAAGGAATGGACTATTGACACACAGCAATATGGATGAATTACAGAAACATCATGTTCACTAAAAGATGCCAGACACAAACAAGCATACACTCTATGGTTCTATTCAGATGAAGTTCAAGAATAGGTATGATGACAGAAATTTGATCAATGCGAGGAGAAAGAAAAGGGGTCGTTGGTGGTTTTGACTGCCCAAGAGCCTGGGGCTGAGGAAATGTTCTACATGTGGGTGGTAGTTACACAGGTTATACAAACCTGAATTGGATCACCTTACTGTCTTCGATGGCTTCAATTTTCCTTGTATATACTCCAAATGCCTTGTTTGTGTCTTTCATTTGCACTTGTAGCAGTTTAAAAGTATTTTACTTATTTAACATAATGTTCTCTAATTCCATCCATGTTGTTGCCAATGGCAGGATTTCATTCTTTTTTGTGGCTATATAATATTCCATTGTGTATATGTACCACGATTTCTTTATCCATTCATCCACTGATGAGCATTTAGGTTAACTCCATATCTTGGCTATTGTGAATAGTGCTGCAATAAACATAGGCATTCCCTGTGATAGGCTTTTGTTTCTTTGGTTTGATCCTAACTCTTTCACTACAATGCTTGCTTCTAAGTGCAGGACTTGTGCAGATCTCATTCTCTATTGCATCGCCAGTGCCAGGAGTTTCTGAAGGATCTACAGCTACTCACTACATTTTAGCTCCCCTCTCTTTCCTTCTTTTCCATCCTTCCAGGAACTGAAATTAATCCCCAAGTCTGAATTGGAATTGGTAACACACATTATTCTTTCTAGATGTAGTTTAACAGTATTTTTATTGGACTTTCATCACATACTCATTGTATTCAGAGATGGGATATTGTGTCCAGGTGATGGGACAGGAATTCCTGCCAATTTGGTAGCAGGTATTTTATAGCAATCCTAACCCTGGTGTTTTGTCAAAATTCAGTGTTCTCATATTGTATGTTAAGAATTGGTTTGTATTTCTTGTGACAAGGAATTATTACAAGAAATACAATGAATGAATATGTAAGAGACATAAAAGAATGTTTAAAATATAGTAGAGTT
>CAUYRT010078921.1:0-12384 GCA_963574885.1 Lepilemur ruficaudatus
GCATGTACCACCATGCCCGGCTAATTTTTTACATATATTTTTAGTTGGCCAATTAATTTCTTTCTATTTATTGTAGAGACGGGGTCTCGCTCTTACTCAGGCTGGTCTCGAACTCCTGATCTTGAGCTATCCACCCGCCTCGGCCTCCCTAGAGTGCTAGGATTACAGGCGTGAGCCACCGCGCTCGGCCTCTTTCTTTCTTTTTTTGAGACAGAGTCTCTATCACCTGGGCTGGAGTGCACTGACATCATCATACCACACTGCAACCTCAAACTCCCAGGCTGCAGGGATCCTCCCACCTCAGCCTCTCGAGTAGCTAGTACTACAGGTGCATGCCACCATGCCCAACTAATATTTCTGCTTTTTGTAGAGATGGGGTCTCCCTATATTGCTCAGGCTTGTTTTGAACTCCTGACTTCAATGGATCCTCCCTCCTTGGCCTCCCAAAGTACTAGCATTACAAGTGTGAGCCACTGTGCCTTGCTGAGGGCTTCTTTACATGTTGCCTGGGAAGAGTTTCTGGCTTTCACCGCATGCTCTGAGTTGACAGTGAGCCAACCTGAGCCTTTCACTTTCTTTCTCCAAAGCTTCTCAGGCAGTTTGGAAAAGCTGGCTACCTCCGTAATTCTTGCAATTACACAGCTTCCAAGCTAAAGGTGCTGCATAAGCCATGCTTTCCCTTCAACTTCTATTTCATTCCCATCTTCCACAGGTATGAGTCTTTTTTTCTTTTTCTTTTTGAGACAGAGTCTCATTCTGTTGCCCCAGGGAAGAGTGCTATGGTGTCAGCCTAGTTCACAGCAACCTCAAATTCCTGGGCTCAAGCCATTCTACTGCCTCAGCTTCCCAAGTAGCTGGGACTACAGGCATGAGCCACCATGCCTGGCTAATTTTTTCTACATATATTTTTAGTTGTGCAGCTAATTTCTATTTTTTTAGTAGAGACGGGGTCTCGCTCTTGCTCAGGCTGGTCTCAAACTCCTGAGTTCAAACGATCTGCCACCTTGGCCTCCCAGAGTGCTAGGATTACAGGCATGAGACACCACGCCTGGCCAGGTATGAATCCTTGAGGACACCAGGAGTTTACCACTTACCAACAGTGTGTATTGGGGTTGTCTTTGTTGTCTTATGAGTGGTAAGTGATCCAGTTCTATAAGAGATTTCTATCCCGAGGGTCTGCCTTCTAATGCTACTTCCAGTACCAAATGCCTTAGCTTAAATCCCCCCAAAAGCAGAGCTTGAGTCTAGAACATGGATGGAGTTTATTTGGTAGATTCCAGGAAACAGGTAACAGAGAGTGGGAAGAATGACACAGGGTGGGAAGGAAATTTAATGAAGTGTTTTGGCTTCTGTCCCCTGGTTTGGGGACAGTACGGTTGGAAGTTGCCCCATAAGGCATTAATTGTCCTCACTACCAGGCTGTGCCTGTGGGTTGAGAGAGCCCCTAAAGCTGAGGAGAAAGCCCCAGTACACACTGGAGGTGAGGTGCTGACAGTATACACAAAGTCATCCACCACAGCTGCGGCTAAAGCCAGAGTAGGGCTGATTGGGTATGGACAGAAATTCCAAGAGCATCTGCTACACTTTTCCTGCCTTCTAGGGGCTCAGAAATCTGTGACAATGGCCAAGGCCAAACGATATTTCCCTGAGATTCAAGTGCCTACCTCTTGTGGACCTTTGTTCATTCTAGAAATATTTGTAGAGGACCTAATGAGTATCAAGCACTTCTCTATGCCGAGATATAGGAGACAACAGAACAAAAAGCCCTGTGGAGCTCACATTTTGGTTGGGGAGAATGACAACTAATAAAATACATAGGCTGCGCATGGTGGCTTACCTGTGTAATCCCAGCACTTTTGGAGGCCAAAGTGGAATGATCGCTTCAGCCCACAATTAGAAACCAGCCTCAGCAACACAGTGAGACTCTATCCCTACAAAAAAATAAAAACTAGCTGGGTCTGGTGGTGTATGTCTGCAGTCCTAGCTACTTTGGAGGCTGAGGCAGGAGGATCACTTGAGCCCAGGAGTCTGAGGCTACAGTGAGCACCACTGCATTGCAGCCTGGCTGACAGAGCAAGACCCTGTCTTAAAAAAAATTATTTTAATCAAAAAATATAAATAAAAAATAGAATATGTAGCATGTTAAATGGTAATAGATGCTAGAAAACATAGAGGAGGAAGGGAGGACATGTCGTCCTGGTTTGGTTGTGGGCTGGCGAGAAGGCGTGCTCTTAGACATAAAGTCATTGGGGAACACCTCACAGAGTAACACTTAAGGGGATACCTGAAAGAAGTGAGAATGAGTGAAATCAGCTGGACTCTGTAAAAGCACAGCTGAGAGGTAGGAGGGAAATCAGAAGAGCATAGTGCCCTAGAAGCCGCATGAAGCCAGTGTTTCAAGAAGGAAGAGGGGCCAACGCAGGAAATGCTGCCAATGTGCGAAGATGAGGACAGAGAATTGGCAACAGGACTTGACCACAGAGAGGTCACTGGCATCCGTGACAAAAGCAGGCTGGAGAGAGTGGGAGCGGAGAAGTCTGAAGGGGATCATGAGCAAACAGGGAGGGGAGGACTTGGAAACTGGAATATAAGCAACTTTTTGGAATTTAGTTATTAAGGGGAACAGAGAAATGAGGCAGTAGCTGGAAGGGCAATGTGGGATCAAGAAAGGATTTTTTTTTTCAAGATGGGAGACCTACTGGAGCTCTCCTCTTGCCATAGACAAAGCTACAGCCTTTTGACGTGCCTCCTCAAACCCAAAAATATCTTTGCAAAGCTCTAGTTCTGAGCTGCAGGAGGAGAAAACCAGTCTTCAGTTCTGCTTTCAGCTCTGTCACTTCCCTCTTCTGGGGCAATGAACTTGGCTGCCTCAAGCAGGGAGTGAAATTCCAGAGCAGAAAGAACAAAGTCAGATATCTCAAAATATCATCTTACTCCATTTAATTCAGGCCTTTATCCACAGATGCCCCTTTCGAAAAAGGGAGCTTAAAGGTCCCTTTAAGGGACCTTTAAGCTGTGGGGCTCCCTGCCTGGCTGCTGCCAGCTTGGCAGGGCAAATCTCTTTCTCTACCCTAGACTATTTGTTTTCAGGTATTCTGGCCACAGCAATATTCCCTAAGCTTCAGGCATTCTTGGGAACCTTTATGATTTTGCTATGTTGGCATACCACATTGACTTTTTACTTTATGTTTTGTTGTTGTTGTTGTTGTTGTTGTTGTTGTTTTTGAGACACAGTCTTACTCTGTTGCCCCATCTAGAGTGCTGTGGCATAGCCTAGCTCACAGCAACCTCAAACTCCTGGGCTCAAGCGATCCTTCTGCCTCAGCCTCCTGAGTAGCTGGGACTACAGGCATGCGCCACCATGCCTGGCTAATTTTTTCTATTTTTGGTAGAGACGGGGTCTCGCTGTTGCTCAGGCTGGTCTCCAACTCCTGAGTTCAAACGATCTACCCGCCTCAGCCTCCCAAAGTGCTAGGATTACAGGTGTAAGCCACCCCGCCTAGCCTTACTTTATGTTTTGATGATGTAAGCACCTCCTTTACTTTTCTATTATTATGGTAAAATTCACATAACAAAACTTACTGGGTTTTTTTTGGAGGGGGAAACATCTCATTTTATTTTTTTTTATTTCAAAATTTACTGTAGGCCGGGCGCGGTGGCTCACGCCTGTAATCCTAGCACTCTGGGAGGCCAAGGCGGGTGGATAGTTCAAGGTCAGGAGTTCGAGACCAGCCTGAGCAAGAGCGAGACCCCGTCTCTACTATAAATAGAAAGAAATTGATTGGACAACTAAAAATACACGTAAAAGATTGGCCGGGCATGGTGGCACGTGCCTGTAGTCCCAGTTACTCAGGAGGCTGAGGCAGAAGGATCGCTTGAGCCCAGAAGTTAGTTTGAGGTTGCTGTGAGCTAGGCTGATGCCACGGCACTCTACAGCCTGGGTAACAGAGTGAGACTCTGTCTCAAAAAAAAAAAAATTTACTGTTTTAAAGAGTATAATTCAGTGGCTTTTATTATATTTACAATGTTGTGCAACAATTACCACTGTAGTTCTGAAACATTTTTCATCATCCCAAAAGGAAACCCTATTAAGCAACTCCCTCTTCCCATCTCCTGGTAACCTAATCTTTCTGTTCCTGTGGCTCTATTATGGATATCCTTTTTTCTTTTCAAGAGTCAGGTTTCTGCTATGTTGCCCAGGCTGGCCTCAAACTCCTGGAGTCAAGGGATCCTCCCACTTCAGCTTCCCGACTACAGGTGTAAGCCACTGTCCCTGGGAATTCTGGATATCTTATATAAATGGAATCATACAATATGTGGTCCTTTATGTTTGGCTTCTCCATGACTTGCACATTTTGTGCTTGATTTTTTTTTCTCTCATGCATTTTTTTTTTCTTTTTTGAGACAGAGTCTTACTCCTTACTCTGTCACTTGGGCTAGAGTGCTGTGGCGATATCATATCATCATAGCTTACTGCAACCTCAAACTCTTGGGCTCAAGCAATCCTCCTGCCTCAGCCTCCCGTGTAGCTGGGACTACAGGTATGCACCACCATGCCCAGCTAATTTTTCTATTTTTAGCAGAGACTGGTCGCTCTTGCTCAGGCTGGTCTCCTGGCCTCAAGCGTCCCCCCCACAAAGTGCTAAGATTATAGGCATGAGCCACCATGCCCAGCTCTTACCTGTTTTTAAAGGAAATCTTATTTCACAACAATTATAATTAGGTTATTTACTTAATCCCTATTACATACAGGATTAAAATACAAAAGAATATTTCTCAAGTCATTTTTGAGCTTAGTGCCTAATGACATGTTTTGTGTTTTGCTGATTTAATAAATAAGACCACAGTTTTACAGGAAATGGTGGTTTAGTAATCCCTAATCTACTCCTGAAAGCAAGTCAGGCTGAGGAAGGACACCCACATTCTCTGGTGGTGGTAGGGAAATGGTCCCAATCTTGTAGAATTTACAACGTTGTCTTGAATACCAAATGGTTTGTCTACATTCGGGTGGAAGGTTGCAGACTGCAGGGACCCGTGGCCCCATCTTTGTTCTGCATCCATAAGTATCTTTCACAAGTACAACACACTCCCTTTCTCAACGACTCATGTAATACCTCGTGTGCACGTGCAGGTGTGGGTGGGTGCCCTCTACAGATCTACGACGAGGAGCACCTACGGCAGAAAAGCAGTGAAGCTGGCCAAGAGATGATAGCAACAGTTCAGCTAAAGGCAACCGCCGCTAGGCGGAATGAAGGTCCAGGGTGGCCAAGTCTTCCTGATTTTTCAGAGGAGTACAAGAAATCTGGACTTTTTTTTTTTAGTTGGCCAATTAAGAGAAATCTGGATTGTTAATGGGATATCTCCAAATTCTAAAACATTGATAACTAATGCAATTTTTTTTAAAAGTGGGTCAAACAGACCCCTCATTCTTCAGAGGAGAAAAAGGAGGCCTGTAACGGAGAGGCGACTCTCCAAAAAGACAAATAGGCAGGTGGGGGCGGCAGAGCCCAAGATTTTTAGAAAGCTTTTGTTCAGGACGTAACTTACCCTGGGATTATTCTTAGTCTGTAAACCCTCCTTTGCCTGGGGCCCAAAGTCTCTAACCTTCCTTTGCCTAGGGCCCAAAGGACCAAGGACAAAGTCCCCTCTCCGCCCACCCCAGCTTCCTCACCGCCCTCCAAGCCACACCCTCCATTCCCTGAGCGTTGTGGGCTCCTCTGCCTCCTGGACCTCGCCCTCGGTTCCTTGGACGTGGCAAGAGTGCGCTATCTGCCTTCGCCCTCGGTTCCTTGGACGCCGTAAGAGTGCCACTATCTGCCCCCTCGCCCCGCACTGCCTGTTGCAAGCCTGGCTGTCACTCTGAGCTCCCGGAGGGTGGCACACAGACCTTGCCCCACGGCCCCACCGCGCACTCCCGAGACAGGTTGCTCAGGTGTGCGTCCCCCCTCGGCACCGACGGACAGTCCCTGAGAGCACGGAGCCCGCCCCAGGTACAGCGAGCGCCAGAGTCCCAGCGCGCCAGGCGTGAGGCGCGCGTGCCCGGACGGGGCTTTATTGCGTCACCGCGACTCCAGAGCGCGCGGCTCGATTATGAGCATGCCGCCGGCGCCTTCGCGCTTGCGCATCTTCCTCTGCCAGGCGCGAGCCGCGGCCGCCGGGCTGACCTCCGGGTTCAGCTTCTTCTCTAGCAGGTGCATGCGCGCCGTGGTCTCAGTCAGCATGTCCATGAGCAGTTCCTGCTGCAGCTTCAGGTAGTTGTTTTCCTCCAGCAGCACCTGGCTCTTGACCCGGTGCACCTGCGCCTTCCAGCCCGACATGGTCGGCGAGGGTAGTGGCGGCCGCGACCGCGCCAGCTCGCCCTCCGTGACCCAGCGGCCGCCGTGGAACACGAAGGCCTCGTCGGTGAGGCGCGTGCGCGGCGCGCCGTAGCTGAGGCCGAGCTCGGCCTGGCGCGTCCGGTGGTCCAGCATGTAGAAGGTGGACATGGAGGAGATGCGGCGCAGCGGCGGCCGCCGCGGCGAGAAGCGCCGGGAGCAGTGGTCGGCCCAGAAGCGCCGCAGCTGCTCCCACAGGCTGCTGGCCTGGCCCGCAGCCAGGCACTGGAAGGCTGCCAGGGTGAGGGCCGGGTGGGTCTCCTGGGGCGCGCAGGTGCCGGGAGGGGAGCCGCGGGAACGCTGGCCACCCGGGCTGCACCCTTGTCTCGAGCCCGGGTGTCCTGAATGATGAAGGCGAGCCAGGGGCGCTGCTGGGGAGCAAGAGTCCGGGTGACCAGCCTGAGCGGTACAGGCCGCCCCCTCACACCGCGAAGCCCAGTGGACGTGGCAGTAGCCCTGCGGCCTGCACTCGGGGCTAACCAGCTGCTGGCTGCTGAGGACCCCATCCCTCCACACTCGCCCCAGCAGCTGTCTCACCGAAACCACCTTCCCCAAAGACCACTCAGCGCCAGGCCTCAGGGGTAGATATTCCATCTCCTGTTCTCTGAGCTGCACCTGGAAGGGGTTATGTGTGGGGGAGAAGGGAATAGTACTTGAAGAGGAGCAGGGTTGTGCAGGTGGGTGGGGGGTGGGAAATGGAGAGCTGCTAGGCAGAGTGAAGAGCCCGCAAGGCTTTCACGTTCCAGATGTGAGGAAGAGCTTGGGTGGGATTGATGTTGGGAGCAGCAGAAGAGGAAGGTGGGCCAGGGCACTATGTGAGGGTGGTGTACAGGCGGGCTCAGAACATTCTGCAGGTAAGAGGGAACTGCTGACGGATTACAAAGCCAGGGTTACATTTGGATTCTGAGAAGAATCTGGGGGATGTCTAGCATAACCAACACCTTTGCTGCCCTCATCATTGTTATATGACAACCTTACATTGGCACCTACTCTGTACTAGGCCCCAGTCTGGTCTCAATTCAGTCTGTGCCTGCCCTCAAGATGCTCCTGGTTCAGCTAGGAAAACAGATGTGTGTGTGGGTCATAGTCCAGTGCATTCAGTGCCATCCTGGGGCATGTGCCATGTGCTTAAGGCTCCAGGTAACAGGGATTGTGCACATGACTTTTGTTCCAAGCAGACTACACCCTCCAGGAATCTAAAGTCCAGATAACAGACAAATCCCATTCTATCCACCTCTTCCCTTCTAGTATGTGCTGCTTCCATTGTGTGAGAAAGGGAGCTACATGTTGTTTTTAATTCCTCTTCTGCCCACGGAGGGTGAAAAGAGAAAGAACTGGGCAGGATTCCCTCTGCCATGCCTTTGTTGGTTCAACACACACTTATTCATCACATATAACTGAGCAGAGGCTGGATGGTATCATCCTCTAGATCTGGTTCAGGCTCCCTCCAGAAGCCCACATCCAGGCCTACCCCTAAGGTTGCATCTTCCCAGAGGCCCCTTCCCCAATAATCTTCGCTGATTGCCGTGCCTCACCTGGAAGATGTGGAGGTGCCAAACTGCTGTCCAGACCTCGCCCCATCTCTGAGCCTCAGCTCCTGTTTACCTGCTGTGACTCACAATGCCGCCAGGCCAGGCCAGGCCAGCCCAGGACAGAAGGGGTGTCAGTTGCTGAGCTGTGAAACAGACCTTGGGCTCTCCCCTGCCTGCATTCAATGTGATTATTGAGCACTTACTGTGTTGCAGGCACTGTTTTAAGGAATTAAAGAAGATATTCCTTCTTTAAGCTATCATTCATGGGCGGGGGGAGAGGGGTCATCAGCAGAGTCTGAGGCCAGAATTCGTTCTAGGGGAATTAATAATTTAGTCCCTCATGAAGCTGACGTAGGGTGTCATGGGTCAGGTTCCCTAGAAGCAGAGCAGAGCCTACGATGAGCATTCCTGTTGGAGTGGTTTATCGAGGAAGTGCTCTCAGGAGAAGGGAGGGAGGGAAGGCAGCGCAGGGTAAAAGGCTAAAGCTGAGCTGGAGTGTGGTCTCCAGTGGGGACTAGCCTCAGCCTGATCCCATCAGGAACACTGAGCACCAGTGGCCCCAGAGTTAGGTGTTCTTGAGGCAAGAAAGCCAGTCTTTTGTACCCTCCACCACATTTCCCTCAGTTATTGGCAGAGGCTACTGTGATTTGCCAGCCAGCTCTTATCAGCACTGCCAGTGATAGGGATCTGAGTGGGGTGCCCACAACATAGAGGAGGGGGGAAGAGAATAGATGATAAAAATGAAGGGAAATTACTAAATGAATAAGAATTTCTGATTGTGATACATACAGTGAAAAAAACAGGGAAATACAGAAAGTAACTTTCGGATAAGGTGAGGGGTGGGAACTAATTTAGACATGATGCTCAGTGAAGGCACTTGTGACGTCCATGCTAACACCTGCATGATGAGGAGACCCTAGCCCCTTGAAGATCTGGGGGCTAGAGGCAGGGAGGAGCTGGGCACATTGGAAGTTCGAGTGCCATGTGTTGAGACAGTGGAAGGAAATAAGCTCAGCTCTGCCACCCACGCCGACCCAGTCAACTGCCTTCCCATCTATCTACTTGGCATTCCTGACCCCAGGGGCCTCTTCCAGGGCCTCCCAGTTAATCCTCCCTTTTGCATGGCCCTGCAAGGGGGCAGACCCACCTCTAGGGGAGCACACAGCTGGGGCAGAGCCAGGCGGTAGTAGTGCCACCTCCTAGGAAACTTTTTTCTTTAACAGTTTTATTGAGGTATAATTGGCATACCCCAATATAATCAACTACATGTATTTACAGTGCACAATTTGATATGTTTTGATAATTTGTCATATGAAATCAGTCCCAAAATCAAGATGATGAAGGTATCCATTACTTCCAGAAATTTCTGCTTCTATCACTACATATTAGTTTCTAGAAGTTTATAATATATAAATGGAATTATTCAGTATATACTTATTTTGGTACTGGCTTCTTATAGCATAATTGTTTTAAGATTTATTCATGTTGTTGCATTTATTAACAATTCATTACTTCTTATTGGTGAGTAATATTCTGTTGCATGGAAATACCACACAATTTGTTTTTCCACTTGTTGGTGCTAATTCAGGTTGTTTCCATTTTGGGGGCTATTACAAAGAAAGCTATTATGTACCTGTCTATACAAGTCTTTGTGTAGATATATGCTGTTTTGTTTGTTTTTTGAGACAGAGTCTCACTCTGTTGCCTGGGCTAGAGTGATGTGGCATCAGCCTAGCTCACAGCAACCTCAAACTCCTGGGCTCAAGTGATCCTCCTGCCTCAGCCTCCCGAGTAGATGGGACTATAGGCACGTGCTATTGTGCCCGGCTAATTTTTTTCTGTTTTTAGTTGTTTGGCTAATTTCTTTCTATTTATAGTAGAGACCGAGTCTCACTCTTGCTCAGGCTGGTCTCGAACTCCTGAGCTCAAGCAATCCTTCCGCCTCAGCCTCCCAGAGTGCTAGGACTACAGGCGTGAGCCACCATGCCCAGCCAAGAATTCTTTATATATTCAATATACAAGTTCTTTGTCAGAAATATGATTTGCAAACTTTCTATGAATTTATAACTTGCCTTTTTATGCTCTTAACTGTGCCTTTCACAGAACAAAAGTTTAAAATGGAAATTTAATATTTATTCTAAAATTTATTTTAATATTCTAAAATTTTATCAAAAATATATAGCCAGGTGTAGTGGCTCACACCTGTAGTCACAGCTACTCAGGAGGCTGAGGACTACAGGTACGTGCCACCATGCCCGGCTAATTTTTTCTATAGATTTTTAGGTGTCCAGCTAATTTATTTCTATTTTTAGTAGAGACGGGGGTCTCACTCTTACTCAGGCTGGTCTCGAACTCCTGAGCTCAAACGATCCTCCCACCTCAGCCTCTCAGAGTGCTAGGATTACAGGCATGAGCCACCACGCCTGGCCTAGACATATGCTTTCATTTCTCTTGAATAATACCTAGGAGTGGAATGGCTCAGTCATATGGCAGATGTTTGTTTACCTTTTTATGAAGCTGCCAAACTTTTTTTCCGAAATGGTTGTACCACATCCCCACCAACAGTGATTGAACAGTGATTGAAATTTTCTGTCCCTCCATATCCTGGCCATCACTTGGTATAGTAAATCTTTTTAATTTTAGCCATTGTAGTTATATGTATAAATTGTGATTTTAATTTATGTTTCTCAAAAGACTAAGGCTAACAATGTTGAGTATCTTTTCTTGTTTGTTACCACTTTGATGGTTGTTCAAATCTTTCGCCCATTTTTTTAACAATTGGATTGTTTGTCCTATTGAATAATTGTAGGTCTTTTTTTTTTATTTTGAGACAGAGTCTTGTTCTGTTAACAAGGCTAGAGTGCAGTGGTGTCATAACTTACCGCAACCTCAAACTCCAGGACTCAAGTGATCCTTCTGCCTCAGCTTCCTGAATAGCTGGGACTACAAGTACAAGCCACCACGGCCAGCTAATTTTTCTATTTTTTGTAGAGACAGAGTCTCATTCTTGCTTAGGCTGGTCTTGAACTCCTGGCCTCAAGCAATCCTCCCGACTCAGCTACCCAGAGTGCTAGGATTACAGGTGTGAGCAACCAGCCTGAACTGTGATTCCTTTTCTTTTTTTTTTATATATTGGATATGCTAATATTCTCTATATCGTTCCAATTTTAGTATATGTGCTGCTGAAGTGAGCACTGTAGTTCCTTAATGATATGAAAAAGTCCTTTGTTAATATGTTTTGCAAATATTTCCTCCTAGTCTGTGGCTTGCCTTATCAGACAAAAGTTTTTAGTTTTGATGAAGTCCAATTTATCAGTTTTTTTCTTTTTCATGCTTTTGTGTCATGTTTAAGAACTCTTTGTCAAACATAAGATTACTACGATTCTCTCCTCTGTTTTTTTCCAGAAGTTTTATAGTTTTGGCTTTACATTTAGGTCTTGACTCCATTTTGAGTTAATTTTTGTTTGTGATTTTTTTTTTTCATATAGATGTTAAACTGACTCAGCACCATTTATAGAAAAGACTAGCCTTTCCCCCATTCCCCATTTACTGCAGTGGTGTTTTTGTTGTATATCCTGTGATTGTGTGTGTGATTTTCTATGCTCTCTATTCTTTTTCTTATCTCTTTATTCTTACACCAATGCCATATTTTCTTTTCTTTTCTTTTTTTTCTTTTCTTTTCTTTTTTTTTTTTTTTTGAGACAGAGTCTCACTGTGTTGCCCGGGGCTAGAGTGCCATAGGGTCAACCTAGCTTATAGCAACCTCAAACTCCTGGGCTCAAGTGATCCTCCTGCCTCAGCCTCCCGAGTAGCTGGGACTACAGGCATGCACCACCATGCTAATATATATATATATATATATATAAGTTGTCTAGCTAATTTCTTTCTATTTTTTAGTAGAGACGAGGTCTCGCTCTTGCTCAGGCTGGTCTTGAACTCCTGAGCTCAAATGATCCGCCCGCCTTGGCCTCCCAGAGTGCTAGAATTACAGGTGTGAGCCACCATGCCCAGCCCATATTTTTTTAATTATTGCTGCTTACTGTAAGTCTTGATATCTGATAGTGTAAATCTTGCAGTAATATTCATTAAGATTGCTTTGGTTTTCTAGGTCTTTTGTATTTCCATATAAATTTTAGAATTAGAATGTCACTTTCCACAAATAAATCCTCATGCTTACTGTTGAAAGCCCTCTCTCCTTGTCATCAGGACACATGGAGAGCTCAGAGCAACCCTCAGAAGGTTGTCTGATGGGCATGGAATCAGAGCCCAGGAATATTTTAATCGAGCCAGTGATTCATTTTCTTTCTGCTTCTCTCTCTCTCTCTCTCTCTCTCTCTCTCTCTCTCTCTCTCTCTCCCTCTCTCTCCCTCTCTCCCTCTCTCCCTCTCTCCCTCTCTCCCCCCCCCCTCCCTCTCTCCCTCTCCCTCCTTCCCCCCTACCCTCCCGCCGTGTCTCTCTGTCTCCTAATTGTGTCTATG